>VZRX01015206.1:0-13316 GCA_013398075.1 Notiomystis cincta | reverse complement strand
GCCTAGGTTTAGGGTAGTGCCTTTCTGATTGCAGAGAAGACAGGAAAGTTGATAAAAGTCAGCTTATAGTATCAGTAACTGAGGAGGTTCCTTACATCAAGCATAATACACTACTCCAAGTATTGTTGTCAGTTATGGTTTTGGAAAGAAATACAGAATTCACCGCTTAGTAGGACTGGAAACTTCAGTAGAACAATTAAATGTCAGATCTAGGCAGTGTAAAGCTCGTGTCCTTCCCATATACAAGTGCTTTCTATAGTGCTTGTACTCACTTAAAGCATGCAAACAAATATATAAATGTATATATATAATATCCATTTAGAAGAGTAATAGAACTTTTCTTTCATTGTCCTTTCCTCCAGTGACTGTTCCCTGATTCAGGCAAAAGCTTCACCTGCCATGTGCATTTTTGCCCATTTCAATCCCCTTTAAAATCTCTCACTCCAACTTGAAATGTCCCAAGTCTTCAAACAGACCATAACAGTAATTCTTACCCATTAGATTTCTAGCTAAAAGCATAAAATACTTTTGTTTGTTTGTTTGTTTGTTTTGGGGTTGGCTTGTTTGGGGTGTTTTTTAATTGTGCTTGATTTATGCATGGGAAGATGTTAACTCTTGCAGTGCCATTTTCTTGTTTTCGTCCATGCAACCCCTGCCCTCCCCCTGCAGCTTCCTCATCATCTCCAGTGCTACACTGGTAAAATGAAGAGCCCCTAAAACTAGTCCTAACCCCTCTAATGCAGCTGTGCTTCTTTTTATGCCTTATAGATTAACCCATGGGCTGCACTGTAAATGATCTCTCATGATTCTTTTCTCTGCTAGATTCACACAGGTTTACAACACCAGATAATTTGGCCATGCCAGCCCAGCTGCTTACCACTGGATGAGAAACTCCTCCCAGAGCTACTTCAGGAGGCAGGATATGTTACTCACATGGTGGGGAAGTGGCATTTAGGGATGTACAGAAAAGAATGCCTTCCAACCCGAAGAGGATTTGACACATACTTTGGTAATGCTTTGATTTAACATGGACAATAAATGCAGTGTTCAAAAGGATCAGAAACTGCCCCATTCTTGTAAGAGCAGAAGATTTACTGTTGATTTATAAGTAAAGCCATACCTGGGTATGCATATTTCTGATATCCATATCACTGCTTAAAAAAGGGTAATGCCTTAAATGCATGCTCAAACTTTACAATGTACTGAAGAAAGTATCTTAACTTTATTCCAAATTCTCTATCTCCCTTCAAGCAGCACAGGAGAATGTTACAGCCTGTTTGTGTAGCTTTGATTTTCCAGAGCTGGTAGTGATACTCTATAAAGTATCCAAAACCTCACAAGTTAGGAAGTCAAACTCTCAGACTAAACAACAGATTGTCCAAGTGTGAGTGCATTGCCTGCAGAGCAGCTCGTAACTACCCATTGTTTATTGTTCCAGGTGCAGTTTGGGCCCCATCCCAATATCAGTTCCACATCTGTTAGTTTTGCACAAGTGTCAGGGATGTTATGTGACAGGGGCTGTCTGCTGTGCATCTCATTCTGCACAGCACTGAGCTCAAAGAGGTCCATCTCCATTTGGTTGTTTTTTAGACACTTTCCTTGAACAATGAATTTCAAAATAGTTCATTTCAATGCAGAAGCCTGCGTTGATCTTGTCTAACTTGAGGCCTAATGAAGAGTATTACTGTGGCCTCTGTGTGCCTTCTATAAACTATATTGGTCCAAATGTTAGGTGAGAAAAACTAGTAAACTTAGATAGTTTACTTATTTTCATTCTTCAGGGAGCTCAGGGCCATGGTTTCACAACTCAGTTAAGCTAATATATGTGGATTGGAATGTAATTTGTGCTTTCTCCCATCCCTTCACAGGAGCTTGGGATCTTTTTGAAGGCATAGGTGTAGATAGGCTGCTGTTCCTTGTGAAATCTCACCCTGGGACTAAGCAGGCTCTTAATGCAGGAGCCTGAGGACAGGCTGGCTCTGAGTATGGTTGTTGAGTGACTAATGTGACATTATTTTTCAGAGGATATAGTGGTTTAATACCCTGCAATGTTCATGTGATTCCAGTAGGCACTGATGATGATATGGGGTGTTTGATTCCATGGCACTCTTGACTCAGAGTCTCCCCCAGTGGGCATTCAAAATGGAAAAAACACAACATGTGCTTCTGAGTATATTGATGAAAGCAGTCTGCCCATAAAATCACTTTATTTTTTGAAAGAATACCCATTTTTTCCACCTAAAAATATGGTAGACTTTTATATCGTAATTAAGGCAACTTCTTTTTTTCAGTACATTTGATTTTACTAGCTGCAGCTGCTGAAACGAAGTTCAAGTAAATTTCTTTTATCTTGGATTTTTGTCCCAAGTTTTTGTTTTGTTTTTTTTTCAGAACATAAGTCTGTAATATTTTCACATTCATCCATTTTTTCAGGATATTGGGGGAGAAATGTAAAATCTAATTTCAAATGTAAGTTTTGAGATTCAAGTGATTTTGAAAAGTTTTATTTGTGATTGGTAAAACACAAGGGCTCTCCATGCCTAACAGGCTAGCCCTAGGTAGGAGCAAATGTATAAAAGTAGATTTTTTTCTTTATTCCTTTTGGATATCTTTAAATGATAGTGTCTTTTCTTCTCTTCACCAGCTGGTGTCAGCAGTGGATCAGAAATTACATTACAGCAGACATTAAAGATGATTCATACTTCGGTGTTTTTGAATAAATGAATTTAAAACATTGCAAACTTTCTAATAGAGATGGAAAACAAAGATCAAAATGCAAACATACAAAATCATACCACTAAAAATCAGACAAGTTCACAGCTAGACCACTGCCTTGGCTCTCAGTGCTTTAGTTTAATGCTAATGGACATCAAAGTATAAATAAGACTTCATTGAACTGCTTTCAAAATGTTTAATTTTTTTTTTAAATTACTGCTTGCATTAGCAATGAAAAGCCTATGAGATATTAAATGTGGAGTACTTAGACCTGTCAGTGGTGTCACTGTAGGTGGTCAAGGGTCGAATTAGTGTTTTAGCTCAAAATCACTAATGTTTTGACATTTGTGTTTGACTTTTTTTCTCCTCCTGATGTATGTGTTTATGTGACACGATGTTGGCCTGCTCTTGTGACATCTTTTCCTGTTGCAGGCTATCTCTTGGGCAGTGAGGATTATTATACTCATGACCGCTGTGTCCTCATCAAAGCAATGAATGTGACGCGCTGTGCTCTGGACTTTCGAGATGGAGAAGAAGTTGCAACTGGATTTAAAAATGTGTACTCCACAAATGTATTCACAGAAAGAGCTATAGATCTTATAGCCAATCACAAAACGGAGAAGGTACAGTCAACAGCTGCTACTCTGATAACTTCAACATTAAAGAATGTTTTTTAAAAGGTTAATGAAATGTTAAGAGAGAGAGCTGTGTTTGAGCTGTAATTCAGGGCCATTCAGTAGGTGCATAGAGCTAAATGGGAGAAGTAAAACTGATCTTGTCTGCTGCCAAAATCAGCTTTGTCTGTATGGTCCTGGCCTGCTACCCTTCTCCATTTCTTTTATTATAATACAATTAATAATTTTTTAGAAATGGTTTAGGAAGTAGTTTGCACTTCTAAAAAGAGAAGGGAAGTTTAAGGTGAGAAGTTTAGTAGAAAGAAATTTTTGACAATTGTGTTATGAAGAAAAGATATACCTGATGTTTTTCCACTTTTCAAAAGTAATTTTTCAAAGATTTCTTAGTTTATATGCAGGGATTAGAAGATGCAGAAGTTGTAGAAGAAATCAAAACACACTACCTGCACTGTTGATAAGTCAGATCTGCTCTTGCTGCAGTAAGTTGTGCATTTGGTACTTCATGTTCAACTAATTTCCGTTCTGTCCCTTCCATCCCAGCCCCTCTTTCTCTATCTCGCCTTTCAGTCTGTGCATGAGCCTCTTGAGGTCCCTGAAGAATACATGAAGCCATATTCTTCCATAAAGGATGTGAAGAGGCGCCGTTATGCAGGAATGGTGACTCTTATGGATGAAGCAGTAGGGAATCTTACTGATGCTCTGAAAACATACGGTCTTTGGGACAACACAGTTCTTATTTTCTCTACTGGTAAGTTCCTTTAAGTAGTCTTTCAGTAATAACTTTTCTACAATGTCTAACAAGCTGACTACAGAGACATCTGGCCCTTCTGTCTTTCCTCTGGGTATTTTCTAACTACAGAAGAGTGATGAATGTTGAGCAGGACTTTTAAGTGAAACAGCAGTTTGTCTCCCTTCTCTTAGGGCTTTCTCAAGCTTGACAAAAGCAACTCTGAAGTAGGGTCTGTGCAAATGGGGGATGCTCCTGGTGGTGTAAAAACACCTTTGTAAAATCTGAGGAGTGCTGTGGAGTTAGAAGCATCCTGCTTGACACTGCAGTTGCTGAGGGTCTGTCAGAATTGAATCCTTACTGAGAACTGTCTACAAGTTTATTTCTTCTGAAGCTGTCTGTCCAGTCTGTGAATTGCCATGTGTTGCATGAAGCACAAACAGCCAGACAGCAAGCAGTTTGAAGCCAAAACTCTCTCTTACTTTAAGGTGACGTGCAATTTCTGTCTTTCTTGAAATATTTCACTGGCATCTTACTCCCATGAAACAAAGGTCTGTTAGTAAAACAGCTGAAAATATGATGAGCAGTCTAGTCAGCCAAATTACAGTCTAAGTTTTGTATGTACAGGCACATGATCTGGTTTCTAGATTATTAGAGTAATGCAAATAATATATTGCAAGGCAGTCTCCTTTGTTTCCAAATTAAGAATGAAACAGAACCTTTTTGAAATACAGCTGCTTGGCTGGGTTTCAGGAACATATTTGCTCCTTTGGTTGGAAGTGGGAAATAGCCTTTCAAGGCATACAGTTGTTCTTTTGTCCACACTTTACATATTAGGGCTGTCAAAATGGCAAATTAATTTTCTGTGAACACATCAAGTACAACAAAAACAACTAAAACAAACAGACAAACAAAACAAAGAAAGAACCAAGCAAAGTTTGATGAAAATGCACTGATGTGTTTTGAGTTTAGCAGCTGCTTCCTATAGAACTCAGAATCCTGGAATTTCATTTTGAGTCCAAACCTGTTCGCCTTATGATGTTACATTTGTGTCTGGGTTTTGGCTCTGGAAGGGTTTGATAACTCTTCTATGCCTATTTCTGTTTGCAATGTGTTTATATTTAGAACTGAAAGTAAGCAAAGACATACGGAAAATGATACCAGTATTTATTCCATATGGAAAAAATCCAGTCTTTGCTAATGGGATCTTGGTAGTTATTTCAGCAATGTTTGCTCCGTACATTGTGGAATAAAACTAAATACATTTGAGCTAGAATTACAAGGTATGAGTGAATTAAAAAGACAAGTTTTGTTTTTTCATTTAAGAAGCATTTGTTTTTCTGAACAGTGGCAGTCTAGCCTGTTTTTAACAGTGGTCATTTTGCAATCAGTTGCAGATATGTTTCAACCAGAGTCAAACAATCAGGAGAGTCAAGTGTGTACCTTATCCAGTGATACTTACGTTGAGTTTAATGACAATTTAAACTTCCAGGAGTTAAATTTACTATTATTAAAATCCATGGAAATTGGACTCAGGCAGGACAGGGGCTAGTGATTTGGGATTTTTCAGTGTTTTCTCTTTACTTCACACATTTATTCTTTGCAGGCATAAAACCTTGCATGCAATAAGGACCCAGTTTAAAAAACTAAGTGTTATAACCATAAAACATTAAAAAAGACCATAAAAGGAAAAAAAAGTGTCAAATTATTCAGTTTTTCTACATTTTGTTTAGTGCTTTTGCAGGTGGTGTGTTTCAAAATGGACATTAGAACACGGTTGAAAAGAAACATGCAAGGGTCTGCAGCTGAGCATCTTGTGCAGAGAGCTGTGCTGTGTGACATCTCCCTGCACAGCTTCCAAGCCATAGCTATAACAAGAGCATATGATATAGTATGATTCACCTTCAGCTCTTGAGGACATGTCTGCATGCAGAAGTCCCTTTCCCAGCCCCAGGTGCTGCTCTGGCACTGGGAGATCCTCTTTTTGCATGGTGGGACACAGCAGGGGACACACACCTTTCTTTATGATCAAGAACTCTCTCCAAGAAAGTTCTTCCTATTTTGTGGGATTAAGAATCAATTTAAGGATTTCAGTGGAGACTGCAAGGGAGAATCTAGGGAATGATAAAGTTTATCCATAACTTTAATGAGCAGTGTTAAAGACACAAAATCATCACACTTGCCCAGAGGCCGTGGGAGGGGCTGGGGGTGAGGGGCTGGACGTGACCCAGCCATGGTCACTCCCAGCCCAGAGAGCCAAACGTGTCCTGGGCTGCATCCAGAGCAGTGTGGGCAGCAGGGCAGGGAGGGGATTCTGCCCCTCTGCTCTGCTCTGCTGAGACCCCACCTGCAGTGCTGCATCAGCTCTGGGTCCCCGCACAGGAAGGATGTGGAGCTGCTGGAGTGAGTTCAGGAGAGGTCGCCAAGGTGATCAGAGGGATGGAGCAGCTCTCCTGTGAGGACAGGCCCAGAGAGGTGGAGTTGTTCAGCCTGGAGAAGAGAAGGCTCTTATTCCAGCCTTTCAGTACTTAAAGTAGGCTTATAAAAAGACGAGGGCAGAGTTTTTAACAGGACTTGCTGCGACAGGACAAGGGGTGATGGTTTCAACCTGAAGTAGAACAGCTTCAGACTAGATACAAGGAAGACATTTTTCATAATGAGGTTGATGAAACACTGGAGCAGGTTGCACTGAGATGTGGTGGATGTCCCAGCCCTGGGAACATTCAAGGTCAGGTTGGATGGGGCATTTAATAAGCTGATCTGGTTGAAGAAGTCTGCTCATTGTAGTGGGGTTGGGCTAGATGACTTTTAAAGGTCCTTTCAAACCCAAAGAATTCTATGAGAAAAGCACTCTATGTTCTGTTAACTGTGTGGTTTGATAAAGGTGCTGTTGAAAGTCTATAGAGGAAAAAGAAGGCCCTGCTTTTATGGTATATTTTACCGTATTCATTACTATTTCCTTTTTAGCTGCAGCCAAAATTCACACTTCCATGTTTGCATCTCTCCGTGCTTTAAAAGTCCCGCTCAAAGAATAATTTACAGGTGGCCATTTCGTATTTTGTGCTATAGCAAATAGCATTGCAACAAACATAGTCTTCTGACTACTTCCCTGTCAAATGCTGACCTCAAACTGTAGATCTCTTTTTAGTGGGTATGTATCTAAAACCATAGAATATGCTGCAATCTTTGATCTTGTGGTAGGTTTTTTAAAAAAATTATATTCTTTCATGTTTCTTCCTATTTGTTATGGCTCAAGAGGGATTGCCTTGAAAACATGCCAGTTGACAAATGGAAATACTGCATGTTTTGAAAGAGTCTTGTGAAATGTGTAGAGCAACTTCAATTCCTCTTTAAAATGGTCTGATGGAGATACAAGGATAAAAATTGTGTTTGGTCATTAGCAAAGTCTGACTCTGTTAGTATGTCCTGTAAATCAACCCTCTGGTGTCTTTTTGGACAGGTAGACAGGATATTTCTACAAGTAAGTAAGAAAAAGGTGAGCAGGTTCAATGGTAGTTGACGTTATGTTTGTGTATCAAGTAGTAACTTGAAATGTCTTGACTGATTTGATATAAAATAGAATTTGCCTTTATGGAGCATTTCTTATACTGCAGATACAAGTAAGTCTGTGCTAATGAGATCATTGCTTGTTTAGGCAAAGCAGATGAAAACAAATGCAGCAGTGGTGGGTACTCATGACCTTTTGTGCACTTGAAATCAAAGAGAATGAGAGATAAGGTGTATTTTTCCTTTTAGCAATCATAGAAGACTGTAACTACCAATGTCCCTGAAGTGGGCCTCAATAGAAAAAAAAGGTCATGAAAAGCATTAAAATGGTACAGATTTGCCTCAGAACTATTAACATGGGCTTAGAATCCAAATTTTAGTTCAAATACAGAACTATGATTTGAGGTAAAAGTGGGGATTTGCTGTGAATATGATGTGATTATAGTTTCTGCAAAGTATTACAAGAAATTCTGGTGTAAACTTACCAAGATTAAAGCAAAGGAATATGACCTCTAATTTCAGTTCTGTATTAAAGCTACTATCCTTTGCTTTATTTAACTTTCAGCGTTTTGTTGTACTAAGACACTATGGAGCAACACTCCTTCACTCCTTTCTTCCACTATTTCTGGCCATTTTTAAATGTGGATTAGTGCTGTAGTGCCTGGTAGTTGCCATAAGAGGGCTTTGAAAAGCAAAACACGTGGAACTTTTCAAGCCTTGGTTTACTTTGCTAAGAGGAAACCACATAAATCCTTTCAATAATGGAGCATGTGACAGTGATGACTGTTTTCACTCCAAAAGATGGTCTTTTTATCATTGTGGAATTATGATTAGTAAGAGCACAGATTGTTTTGGACATCCTTACTGATGTACTGTTTGTACAGTCTCTATCATACCCCTAGGATTTTTTTCCCCACAAAATTTCANTCCAGCCAGCATATTGTGGCTTTTGACTAATGAAATGCTGGGATTTTCTTTTTCCTATTTCCATTGCCTTCTTTGAGAGTATGAATCTGACTTAAGGGCATTTTTTCATCTTCTTGATTCTTGATCTTTGTTCACAAATGAACTCCTGCTCCCTCACTTTTGCTTGTAAGGGACTTCAGACAGCCTTCTAATTGCAGATTGGCCAAGCCAACTGACTAGAGCAGTTGTTCTCTGTCTGTGATGTCTGAGGTGCTGATTTTGAGGGTTGTGCTCTCAGATTTTTTTTATTACGGACCTGAAGGCTTGTTTTAATTTGCCTTTCAGAGTTTTCTGAGGGGTTTGGTGTGTTGGCAGTGAGGAAGGTGCCTGGGCATCTATTGCCTGAGCATCTCCTGCTTCCTAGGTGGAAATAAACACAGGTGCCGTAGCAGCAAGCACTTTCAATCAATCTGGTTATTTGGGTTCATCTATTCCCAAATACTTTTTTTCTGTTTGTTGTTTATTTAATGTAATTTTTATACAGGCAGAGGTTCTGACAGGTCACTGTACTTCCATCAGTTAGAATTGTTACATGTCACTGTTTATTTTCCCTTGATGGAAAATGAAACCCCTGTGGTTGGTGTTTTGTACTCCAGTGCTGGCTTCTATGGGTTTTTTCAGGCTTTTTCCATGTTAAAGTGTGAGTGATAATTTAGATACTAAAAAATACATTCTCTGTAATTGGATGCAGATAATAATAATGAGACTAGATTTTTAATGATATGTTATCAAAGGTGGAAATGTTATGGTGGGAATGGATTTAAAATCAATACTGAAAGATGTTGATAGACAATATATTTATTCCCTTCTCCCCTCTCCAGAATGTTTTGTAGGAAATGTTTGCTTATCTTCTGTTCCAGCTAGCATTAATCCCTCCTCACCCACCCAGCTTTTTCCATGCAAAACCTAACACTCCAAAGCCAAGTTTTTGAACAGGGGGTAAGGGATATTTGCTTCTATTTTTGTCTTCATGGTTAAAAACTCCATCATATGTTGCATCTTGAAGTTTTCTTCCTGTTTTTAGTGAATGCCAGTGCTTGAAGTGAAGTTCACTTGTAAATGAAACTTGGAAGTGAATTTTGACCAGAATTTTGCGAACTGGCCAGTTTTGTGTAAAGCTTTGACTTAAGCATGTTAATACCAATTCTGGTAATTTTTTTTTCTCAGAATGAGATGAATGCTGAAAACAGCTCATTTTGTGTGTTAACAATAATGTTTAATAATTTTCCACATGTTCCAAAAGGTTGCCTTAAACTGTGATTACTATTAAACTATACTAGTTTTGTTCTCCATAATAGTGTTTTTTCTTTGTGTCAGAATTTTCTACACCCAAAAAGTGGTCAAGTCCACTTCTCCTGTCAGTGGGACAAATCCACAGTTTTCCTGACAGTGTCTTGTCTAACTTGCTCATTGCAGACATACGAACAAGTTGTCGGGTTATTCCTGTTGGTTTTGGGTTAAAATTCCCTTCCATGTTTCTGTTGTGTCTGGTAATGGTGTGTGCTGGTGTAGACCTTAACACAGCAGAGTCTGTGACTACTGAGACCTATTTAATTACTGAGACTGCTCACAGTGAAAGCACTCAACTGAAACTGTCTGTGCTAGGATTGCTGCTATTATGAAAGCTGTGCTAAGAAGCAAAAAAAGAGAAAAATTTAATGGGATGGAAAAGGGCATTGTTCGTGCAGCTTTTGTAGTGTTAAGTCTGTAACTAGTGGAAGCTTGTGTGCATCAATTTCTCTTCCCATGAGATCAATTTTTTTTTTCCAATTTTGGAAAAGTCAGGAGAATAAAGAGACAGTTCTGGTGCAAAAAACCATAGAAGCTGGTTTATAGGAGCATAGCTCGATAAAAGGTACTCTGTAAATGCTCAGTAAAGTTGTTCAGCAAATGGTGCTCTGATGCAGGAGAGGTATTATATTCCCTTGATGGAACATAAAACCCCTATGGTTGTATTTAAAGCACAAGAAGAATGACATTAGCAGAATTTTATATTAGAAGGTGTAGTTTTCTATTGTCCCTCTAATTGAAAGGCTTTCAATAGTGCTTCCATCACACATACACAAATAAATCTGTATCAAGCACTGAAAATACAATAATGTGTCAGCACTCTGAAGACAAAGTGGCATTTCTGCCACTGAACATTGAACCTTCAAGGTTATTCTTTCCACTGGGAGTGTACAACATCAGACTGAAGTACACAAGAGAGGTTTTTTCATCCACTGGTTTTACCAAACAATTTTGGTTAATTTGTTGGAAATACATGTTTTGTATGAGCCATCAGAGGGAGTGTGATTGCTCTTCTGTCACACTTGCAGCAGAACTGAAAAACACAGCTACATATGGATCTCTCAGATGCAATGTGGGGAAGCAGGGAAGAACATGAGTTCAAATTAAGGGCAAAGTTATTCTCTAATTCATGCTGCGAGTCTCCTATCCACAGTGTAGATCTCTGTTGTGTATTCTGTGCTTTTTTTTTTTTTTAATGAAACCTCAATGGGAGTTCTGCACTTGGAACATGTACAGAGTAAGCATTATTTATGCTGTGAAGATCAGAGGGGAGAAATTTTCCCCAAATGTGATCCTCTACCAGATTATTGACAGTGCTCTCTGTTTAACTGTGACTCGCAAGCATGAGCTTAAATCACACAAAGGAAGGGCTCTGAAGCCTTCTTCTGTGACCTAGACTTGCAGCAAGAATGTTGGAGGTCAAAAATGAGATGCATTTACAGAGCTGTGCATTGATGCTGTCTAATGTTTGCTCCTATTGTGTCTGGCACGAGTAAGTGCTATTTAATTCCCTTTCACGTATGCAAAATTCACACACAAAATTAAAAAAACTCCAACCAAACCAAGCACTAGCTGCCTGCTTGTTTTGTTGATATTGGCAACTGATTTGTTTACATTCAAATTTGTGTACAACTATGAGGCATGACCTATTCATAGACAAGTAGACTTGTCTACTGATTATATACATCTCTTAATTTTTTAATACCATAATACATATAATACATATGAAATGATATGTGGTGGTATCATGTCTGCTATGTAACTGTGAGGGTTTTAAACTGTTCAGTTGCACTTGCTTGTAGTTCCCATTCTTTGCTCTTTACTAATGTCAACTGTTTACTGCCTCTGTAATTTCAATAGTGTTTAAAACAAAATCATACAAAGTCCAAATTTGCATTATGGAATAGAGATTATACTTAATGTAAAACAAAACTGCAGGGGTTTGGCTCTTGTGTAGTCTCCCCATCAGAAATAGGTAAGAGGAGGAAAGGCGTAAGAATAGGGGTTTTCTCCTACTTTCTATCTTTTTCACTTGTCTGAAGTTGTTTGCATGTTATGCCTTTTGTTTATTTTTAGTTGCAAACTTTGGAAATCTGATTTGTAGAAATTTTGAAGGTAGCATGAGCCATTTCATTGACATGCTCTGTGTTCAACAGTGTCAAGACACTAGCATTGTTAAATTGGCTTCTTAAACTCTGTAAGTTACACATGAAATAATTTCGTACTTGACTTTTAATGTACTTTCCAGTTCTGCTTCAGTTGGATGGACTGTCACACTGACCTCCATATGGTTCTGATTAAGTTTAAGAACGTGATTGCTCCTAAATCCCCAGCCCTTCAAAGGAGCATGAGATACATAACATGTAAGAAATGTTTACAGAACTAAACTGTAGATGAATTGAATATGCCATCTTACTTCTTCCATCCTTTTCTATATTTGATACACTCATTATTGAGTAGTTGTAAATTAGGGGAACCTACATAACTATGTAGGATAGTGTTCAAGGCTGAGTTGAATTTGATTTTTAAAGTGCAGTATTACACTGTCAGAGGGAAAACCAAATATGTCAGTATTGGAAAACAAAGCCAGAATTACATGAAGGAGAGAAAGAAAGAGCCTCTTCTGTTATCCAGTTCAGTTGCTCATGCTCTTTTGGAACAGTGAGACAAAGATGGTTGAGAAACCTGTCCTCAATCCATTCATCATCCACTGTAATTCATCCTGTGTTAAGGGAATTTTGCTGCTTGGCTGACAGTGGTACAAGGGTAGGATTGCTTTTAGATGCTGTAAGATTCAAATTTAAAAGTGCATTTTTGTTGTTGCTGTTTACAACTTGTAAAATCTCTTAATGCTTTAGCACAACAAGAGAAGGGGGCATAAGTCCCAAACTCATGAGAATTTGAGTTTCTTTTTAAGCTTTGATCATTCTGAGCTCACATGTTTCACAGTGGAAATGTATCGGGAGTGTGAGGAGAGGAAAGGAGGAAATTAGTTTTTTGAAATTAAAGAATTTGGTCTTGCTTGTTTTACTGCAACCTAGTGAGTATGAGTTTCTGTCCATTTCCCTGATTGTCCATCTTAGGAATCCAAATAATGAAATGTCTTTCACTTCCTGTGGGAAAGAAACTAGAAGAAGAAATACTAGACTGTCTTCTAGGTGGACTCAAGGAGTGAGCCCCTGCAGTGAGCAGAGGCATCTTCAATTAGATGAGATTGCTCAGAACCTCATCACCAGTCTGGCTTTGAATGTTTCCACATCCACCACCTCTCTGGGCAACCTGTTCCAGTGTTTTGCCAACCTCATAATAAAAAATGTCTTCCTTATATCCAATCTAAAGCTACCCTCTTTTAGTTTTAAAATCATCACCCCTTGTCCTGTCACAACAGACCATGGTTAAATGTCTGTCCCCATCTTTCTTACAAACCTCCATAAACTCTGGAAGGTGCTATTGGGTCTCCATGGAGCCTTCTCTTC
>VZRX01015204.1:0-10319 GCA_013398075.1 Notiomystis cincta | reverse complement strand
TCAGGCAGTTGTAGAGGGTGATATGGTCTCCCCTCAGTCTCCTTTCTTCCAGGCTAAACAATCCCGCCTCTCTCAACTGCTTCTCATCAGGCTTGTGTCCCAGACCCTTCACCAGCTCTGTTGCCCTTCTCTGGACACACTCCAGCACCTCAGTGTCCTTCTTGTGGTGAAGAGCCCAGAACTCAACACAGGATTCAAGTTGTGACCTCACCAGTGCTGAGTACAGGGGGACAATCACTGTCCTGGTCCTGCTGGCAGCACTGCTTCTGGTTCAAACCCAGATGCCCTTGGCTTTCTTGGCCACCTGGACACACGCTGGGTCATGTTCAGCTGTCTGTTGATCAATAGGCCTTCTCTGCTGGGCAGCTTTCCAGCCACCTTGCCCCCAGCCTGCATGGGGTTGTTGTGACCCAAGTGCGGGGCCTCCATTTGGCCTTGTTGAGGCTCACACAACTGGCCTTGGCCCATTGGCCCAATATTCCAGAGCTTCAGTGCCCTTTCTGTGTGCCCTTCCATGTGAACTGCCTTGGTGTGCCTTTGCTGACCCACCACACCCTGGCTGCCAGCACTTTCCTTTATGTGCAGGTGCTGGTTGTGAGCTGACAAAATGAAAAAATAGGACCTGCTTTTTTTTTTTTTAATAATTGGTATATTTCTGTGTATCACACTATGAAATTCCCAGATATTTTCTCTTTACAAAAGCAAAACTGAAAAATATTCGTTTCAAAAGTTATTTTGATAAATCTCAAGTTGAACAACAAACCCCACAAACATACATAAAAATGTGGTACAGTCTGCTATTTGGTGCTGTTTTGAGACGTTTCAAGCTTCATGAAGTCATTGAAGCATTTTGAATAAGTCTGAATAGCTTAAAAATAATTAAATTTTAATCTTTAGATAGATCTACTATCTATGTATTCATTATCTTAAAAAAGAACCAAGAAAACTGAAAAGCGAGATTTCTGTTGTCCATCCTTGTGTAAGTGTAGCCTGTTCATGGCTCCTCTGCTTAAATATTACAAACTATGCTTCTTTCTGAAGATGAATGTGATATCTGTAGTTACTGAATGGCATTACATTAATCAGAAGATAGAAAGCAGTATTTTTACACCAATGGCATATATTACTCTGGAGACAAGATACAGGAAATATGTTTTGACACTGATGAGACTATGGAATTCACGTTTATCATAACACATTCTGCTTGACCACTCAGTTCTCATCTTGCTATATTCTTATCTTGTTTTGCTTTTGTTGAATACTTTCAACTCCTCCAGCATGCAGGTAAATGTGATTTTACTTTCATGCAGCTAGACAGAGCACAGAGGTGTCTTGCAAACAGGAAAATGCAGTTTAGATATTCACAGAGCATGTGCAATAAATGGATAAGAGAACCTTGAAGTTCTTGATACATGCTTTATAAACTGATGCTCATTAAAACTTGGCCTAACAAGAAAATGTTGATCTTCCCTCATGCTTTAAAAACACATCCATATCATAATGCTTTGTTAAAGATATGTCACGAGTCAAATTTATTATTATTGTGGCTTTATTTTTTTTTCTCTAGTTGCATGGTTTATCTTTAAAAAGTAGTAGTTGCCCAAGCAGCTTGTATCAATGTCTTCAGTCTTTAAAAAACTATGTATAATTGGTGTTAGAGAAACTGATAATTTTTATGAAGATTGTCTTTGATATTGACAAACTATTTTCAACATAAATTCACAATGGAATCACAGTTGCAGAGTCTTAGAATCATACAATAACTTAGGTTGGAAAAGATCATTTGGATTACTGAGTGTAACCATTAACCTAACACTGCCATGTTCATCACTAGACCATGTCCCTAAGTGTCACAACTACACACTTTTAAATTCTTCCAGGGATAGTGGCTCAAACACTTCCCTGAATAATACATTCCAACACTTGACAGTCTTTTCGGTGCAGAATTTAATTCTAACATACAATCTAAATCACCCTTTGACGCAACTTCAAGTCATTTCCTCTTGTCCCATTACTTGTTCCTTGGGAGAAGAGATGGACCTCCACCTTCCTACATCCTCCTTTCAGGTAGTCGTAGAGAGTGATAAGATCTCCTCTCAACTTCCTTTTTCTCAGGTTAAACAATTCCAGTTTCCTCAGCCACTCCTCATCAGACTTGTGCTCCAGACTCTTCCCCAAGTTTTTTGCTATTCTCTGGACAGGCTCCAGTAACTCAGTCTTTCTTATAGTGAATGGCCCAAAACTGGACACAGTACTCAAGTTGAGGCCTCACAAGTGCAAAGTACAGAAGGACAACATCTTCCCTACTGGGAATAATGCTGGTTGCATTATTTTTGATACAAGCCATTAGTCTTCTTGACACACCAAACAAGCTGGCTCATGTTCAGCCTTCTGTCAACCAGCAAGCTCAAGTCCTTCTCCACTGGGCAGGTTTCCAGCCACTCCTCCCCAAGCCTGTAGTGTTGCATGCAGTTGTGGTGCCCAAATGCAGGATAGGTCACTTTGCCTTGTTCAACCTCACACAATTGGCCTTGGCCCATCACTGCATCCTGACATCTCCGTAGAGCCTTCCTACCCTCCAGCAGATCAACACTCCCACCCAACTGAGGGAGCACTCAATTCCCTCATCTAGATCACAGACATTAAATGGGACTGGCCTCAGTACTGAGCCCTGGGGAGTACCACTTGTGACCAGTCCTCAACTGGATTTAACTCCATTCACCACAACTTCCTGGACACAACCATCCAGCCAGATTTTCACCCAGTGAAGAATTTATCCAAGACCTGAGAAGCCAGTTTCTCTAAAAGAAGGCTGTGGGAAAAGGTGTCAAAGGCTTTATTAAATCCTAGGCAGAAAACATCTCAGGCTTTCCCTCCTCACCTAAGCAGGTCATCCTGTCATTGAAGGAGACCAGTTTCGTCAAGCAGGACGTACCTTTAATGAACACTTCCTGGCTGGGCCTGATTCCTTTGGGTCTTGCACATTTCATGTAATGGCCCTCAAGATGATCAGATCCATGATTTTCCCCCGCACCAAGGTCATGCTGACAGGCCTGTAGTTCCCTGTGTCCTCCTTCTGACTCTTCTTGTAGGTGGGCATTACATTTGCTAACTGGCAAATGACTGAAAGTGACTCAGTGAGCAGTTTTATCACCTCCCGCCGTGGTCCCCATCCAACCTGGCCTGTGGGGTTAACTGAAACTTTAATGACTTTAAATTAAGAAAAGGAAGGTTAGATTTGCTATTTGGAAGAAATTCTTTACTGTGAGGGTGGTGAGGCTCTGTAACATGATACCCTAATTACATGTGAGTGCCCCATGCCTGGATGTGATCAAGGCTTTGAGCAACCTGGGCCAATGCAAGGGGCAGGGATGTGAAGGAGGTTGAACTATATAATCTTTAAGTTCTCTTCCAACACAAATCATTCTATGATTCCATGAAATTCCGCCTAAGTATGTATTTGTAATTTTTCTTTTACTGGTAGAGTATTTTTAATAATCTAAACAATTTAAATTCTTAGCTACAACTGACACATAATAAAACATGAGAATCTTATTTACCAAGTTTACTTAAAAATATCTTCCATAATAATTTTACTTGGTAGCACTTCATGGTCTTTTCTTGACATTTGTACTTTGCTACTGTGTTTTAAAGATGGTATTTTTATCTCTTGAATTTTTTATTCATTATTTAGAAAAGAGTTTTTTTGTATGTAGAGTTTAAAGACCAATAGCAATAATAGCCTGTCTTGAAGCCTGATTTGAAGATGACGGAGTCCCCAGACAAATTACAAATATAACCTGTGCCCTCTTTCCAGCTAACTCACAGCCTAAATATTGCTGATAGCGTTTGCCCAAAGATATCATAGTGCTGGTTCGGAGCTTATATAATTAGTACATCCAGTTTTATTCCACTTTTCAAAATGCATGGGGTGTTAGTGCATTTTGTCAGATTCTGCTAGATAGCTAAAAGTAGTAGCTCTTGGCTTTTAAAAATAATGATTCTGTAATTACTGACAAAATAGGAGGGATCACTAATAAAACATTGTCAGTATTTCACCTGAGGACACAATTTAGAAACTTTTGCTAAATGCAGCAGAACATGAGAAAATGTGGCGACTGTATTGTTTGTTCATCTATGCAATTCACAAAAAAAAAAAAAAAAGGCTGAAAGGAAGTAATTAATTACTATATGTATGTTAAGGGTGAATCAGTATCAGCCTGTCACTGACTAGGCAAGACTGCTGTACATGAAGCACTAGAATGCCACAAAATCAGAGGAATCAAAAAGTGTCTTTGCTTTATCATATTGTGGTACATTTATTCAAAGATCTGGGTGCTTTCATGCTCAACATCCACAACTTAGAGTTGTTAGATCCTGGTTCTGTTCTTCCAGAGCTATCTGAACACCTCCATCATACATTCCTATTGAGCCACGTGATTGGTATGTGAAGAAGAGTCATTGAGTCCTTCTAAACCTTCCCTGAGAGGCAGAAATATTTTTGCATAAAATATTTAAAAACTCTCCATGATGATGGCTGTGGCATTCACATAAAGTGGGAATGCCTGGATTTAGTGGAAGATTAAGCAAACCAAAGCAAACCCAAAGGCTATCTGCCCCATCTTCACAAGCACATACCTTAAAGTACAACATGGTCAGTGATAGAGAAGCTGCCCTGCGGGGGATCTATGTGTTCAGGCTTCCTCAGATGGAAACCATTTTCCCACATTCTTGTCAAACACATCAAATAGCAGACATAAAAGCTGCCATTTTAGAATACTTGGGAGGAATCTTGATAAGAAATAAAGTATTTTATTTGTAGTTCATAAACCTGCATAATTTCAGTTAAATTTTATGAACTTGATTGTTTTATGCAGAGAATGTGAAAGAAATTACTCTCACACAGTCTATTTTTCAAGAGCAATGACAATATAATTAAGGTTGATGGAGGCGTCTCAAAGTCATTGAAGTGTCAGTCCTGCCCAAAATAAAAATTTTCAAGTGGGTTTTTATTATTTTTCATGTGCTTATCATGAAATCAAACTTGGATTTGATTACAGACAATGTACTTATTGTGAGGTTTTTTGGTTGGTTTTGTGTTTCATTTTCAGCTGGATGAATTTTTACAAGTGTCCTGTTCTTTACTGCCTGACTTAGTATAAGGTCATTAAATGGAATGAGATCATAACCATAGCCTTTTGAAATTTCAGAAGAGTGGAGTCAGGAACCTTTTGTTTATGTTCAGAAATCTTATTAGGGAAAGCACCACTGACATCATGGCTAGACATGTTTAGATACCAATGACATATAATGATATCTCAGGAATGTTTGTGTAGCCAGTTCATGAAATTTACAATTTGTTTAGGCAAATTAGTTATTTCAGGAGATTCCTATAGTATTAAAACTTGAACCTTAAATCAGTACTGTTTTTCAAAATATGCAGTAATATACACTAAAGCATCATTGGTGACCATCCTGATCTGAGAGCATTGCATGCTTACCTTACATATGTGTAAAACATTGCAGGCACAATGTCCCTAACAGTAAAGACTGAAAAAGGCTTTGCTTATATTTACATTTTCAGGCATCCGTGTTGTGGGCTTATATAGTATTTGCCAAGCGTTTCTTGCAGACCACACGCAGACTTGGAAGTGGTTGATATTTTCTGAATAATTCTGAATTATTAGGGCTTAGAAATTTCATGTTCAATTGCCATGGATAATTTAAAATCATAAAAAAGGAGCATATTTATAGAAAAATTATGAAGTAGGAATTCTTTTTCAAGCCATAGCTTTTTAAATCACTGATATGAAAATATGCAATAGCCAGAGAGATTGCTGTGCTTAGCCTATAATTTTCTAACAAAACCTGTGTTTCTGTCTAAATAATCAGTTTGTTCAGTCATTAGTTCCTGGACTGTTTGAGTCGCAATTTTTTACACAAAAAAGGGAAAATAAAAGAATGAAAGGTGAAGTTCTTTTAGATTTGATGTTAACTACTAGAAATGAAGTGATAGAGTTCACAATCCTTAGAAAGAAAAAAAAGACTGAATAAAAATAATAGACTTCAAAAAGGTGGACTTTAATAAACTCAAAACACTTTGAAACAAATATAATGAAAAATTAGTTAAGAAGAGACAGTTGATTCCTAAAGAGATAATATTAAGGGCAGAAGTGCAGACTATCCAATTACAGAGGAAGAACAGGAAGTATATCGAGAGATCAAATTATTTAAACCATAAAAGAGATCATGCAGACTATGGAAACTAGGTCAGATAGAAACCTGGAAAGATAAGACAAGTAGCTCACATAGTTAGGAAAAACACCAGAACACCAGAACATATATAGCTGAGAATACAGCCAGGAAGCAACATGTAAGAGTGTTGAGAAATAATTATGCAAGTATATTTAAGGAAAAAGAAAACCAGGGGTGGAAATGGTCTATCAACAGGGGAAAATTACCTTGCCTTTACATCAACATTCCCTGAAATACTCAACTACAGGCATAGCTGATGTCACTGACAAGTTCTTACTACCAAACAGAGAAATAATAAGCTGGAGAGTACTTGAAAAATATGAATCTGCTAAAATCTTTTGGCCCTGTTGTTATGTACTTTAAACGGCTTTAAGAACCAACAAAAGTAATGTCAGAACTTGTCCCTATTTCTGAGAGTGCATGAAAAATGAATGAGGTTTCAGAAGACTGGAAAATGAAAAATATAACAGTGTTTTTAAGAGTGCTGTGGTTTACCCCCCAATGGCAAATAAGCACCACACAGCTACTCTCTCACTCCCACCTCCTTGCTTACAGTGGGATGGGGAGACAATCAGAAGAGCAAAAGTAAGAAAACTCGTGGGTTGAGTTNTGCTGTGGTTTACCCCCCAATGGCAAATAAGCACCACACAGCTACTCTCTCACTCCCACCTCCTTGCTTACAGTGGGATGGGGAGACAATCAGAAGAGCAAAAGTAAGAAAACTCGTGGGTTGAGTTAAAGGCAGCTTAATAGGACAGAAAAGAAGGAATATAATATTTATAATAATGATGATGATAAAATAATTAGAATATAGAAAACAAGTGCTGCACAATGCAATTGCACACCACTCTCCAGACAATGCCAGGCTGTTCTCAAACAGTGGCCTCCAGCCAGCTTTCCCCCAAGTTTATATACTGAGAATGACACCATACAGTATGGAATATCCCTTTGGCCACTTTGGGTCAGCTGTCCTGGTTGTGTCCTCTCCCAGGTTCTTGTGGCCCTCCCATCTTCTATCTTGCAGGCCATGAGAAGCTGAGAAGTCCTTAACTTAGTACAAACAATACTTAGCAACAACAAAACCATCACTATATTATGGGCACCATTCTCCTATTAAAGCTGAAATCCAAGAAATTAGTTATAAGCATTCATTGTATTAGTTTGATCATTGTCCTCTCCATGGTGGTCATTTGTCTGGGTGAGTTACAATGTTTTCCTTAATGCAAGTCACTCAGGAATAAGGATTAGGTGGTTTTGTCTCATTTTTGGGCTCTGCCTGTTTCTGCTCCTCTTCTCATGGTGGCCCTCCTTCTTCATCCCTTACTAAATGAGCTGCAGTATTTGTCATCTCAGTTGAAGTAACTGCAGCATTTGTCACTTTGCTGTCACATCCAGAGATCACCTCTTCGCCTTGAGGGTGCTGAGAAGGGTTGAACACGGGCCAGGCCCCATCTTGCAGTGATTTGTATTTCTCTGGAATTGCCAGATTTATAGCATAATTTTCCCAAATATGTTACTGATTTTTCTAGATTCTGCACTTTTTCAGGGGTGAAATTCCAAAACATTCGAGGTACCCACTCTTCCAGGTACTTTATTATGGTATCCCACACACTCTGCTGCTCGTAATTATCAGGGCAGATCCCTGGATGTATTCTTAAATAGTTGTTTAACCTTAAACAAGACATGGAACACAGTCAGCACAGGTAGCAATAGGAGCAAGCTGATTTGAACATCCCAAGGAGAATCCAAAATTCTCAAGAGCTGTTGTAATTAGCCTGGAGGAGAAGGAGGGGAAGACGGAGGTGCCTCCTGTATGGATTGCATCTCCAAGGAGAAAAGGAAAAGCTAAAAGATATAATTATTAATAGTTCCCAATAGATGGCTCCCAAAGTACAGAGATAATGACTGTGCTGAGTACAACTACCAGATTAGTTTCACAACCAGCAATTCTATCCCATCCTAAACCAGTGCTACAAAGTAGAACATGATAACCTTAGCCCAGCTCTCATGGCTGATAAACAGCACGATGGGGAACATACACTGCAAGGAAGGTATTTTTACATGAGACAAGTGAAAGAACCAGCACACCGAGTTTGAGAGCAAATAAATCAACATTGTGACCAGCAATTTTTGAACTAATGCAATGAGTGCTTATAACAAATTTATTCTAATATGTTCTAGTTCTAGATTTATTATTATCTCAATCCATCATACCCCACATTGGCCAACAAAAAGGATTGTCATGGTTTAACTCCAGTTGACAACTAAGCACCACAGAACTGCTTTCTCACTCCTTACCTTCACAGTAGGATGGGGGAGAGAATTGGAAGAGTAAAAGTGAGCGAANGAGTGCTGTGGTTTACCCCCCAATGGCAAATAAGCACCACACAGCTACTCTCTCACTCCCACCTCCTTGCTTACAGTGGGATGGGGAGACAATCAGAAGAGCAAAAGTAAGAAAACTCGTGGGTTGAGTTAAAGGCAGCTTAATAGGACAGAAAAGAAGGAATATAATATTTATAATAATGATGATGATAAAATAATTAGAATATAGAAAACAAGTGCTGCACAATGCAATTGCACACCACTCTCCAGACAATGCCAGGCTGTTCTCAAACAGTGGCCTCCAGCCAGCTTTCCCCCAAGTTTATATACTGAGAATGACACCATACAGTATGGAATATCCCTTTGGCCACTTTGGGTCAGCTGTCCTGGTTGTGTCCTCTCCCAGGTTCTTGTGGCCCTCCCATCTTCTATCTTGCAGGCCATGAGAAGCTGAGAAGTCCTTAACTTAGTACAAACAATACTTAGCAACAACAAAACCATCACTATATTATGGGCACCATTCTCCTATTAAAGCTGAAATCCAAGAAATTAGTTATAAGCATTCATTGTATTAGTTTGATCATTGTCCTCTCCATGGTGGTCATTTGTCTGGGTGAGTTACAATGTTTTCCTTAATGCAAGTCACTCAGGAATAAGGATTAGGTGGTTTTGTCTCATTTTTGGGCTCTGCCTGTTTCTGCTCCTCTTCTCATGGTGGCCCTCCTTCTTCATCCCTTACTAAATGAGCTGCAGTATTTGTCATCTCAGTTGAAGTAACTGCAGCATTTGTCACTTTGCTGTCACATCCAGAGATCACCTCTTCGCCTTGAGGGTGCTGAGAAGTGTTGAACACGGGCCAGGCCCCATCTTGCAGTGATTTGTATTTCTCTGGAATTGCCAGATTTATAGCATAATTTTCCCAAATATGTTACTGATTTTTCTAGATTCTGCACTTTTTCAGGGGTGAAATTCCAAAACATTCGAGGTACCCACTCTTCCAGGTACTTTATTATGGTATCCCACACACTCTGCTGCTCGTAATTATCAGGGCAGATCCCTGGATGTATTCTTAAATAGTTGTTTAACCTTAAACAAGACATGGAACACAGTCAGCACAGGTAGCAATAGGAGCAAGCTGATTTGAACATCCCAAGGAGAATCCAAAATTCTCAAGAGCTGTTGTAATTAGCCTGGAGGAGAAGGAGGGGAAGACGGAGGTGCCTCCTGTATGGATTGCATCTCCAAGGAGAAAAGGAAAAGCTAAAAGATATAATTATTAATAGTTCCCAATAGATGGCTCCCAAAGTACAGAGATAATGACTGTGCTGAGTACAACTACCAGATTAGTTTCACAACCAGCAATTCTATCCCATCCTAAACCAGTGCTACAAAGTAGAACATGATAACCTTAGCCCAGCTCTCATGGCTGATAAACAGCACGATGGGGAACATACACTGCAAGGAAGGTATTTTTACATGAGACAAGTGAAAGAACCAGCACACCGAGTTTGAGAGCAAATAAATCAACATTGTGACCAGCAATTTTTGAACTAATGCAATGAGTGCTTATAACAAATTTATTCTAATATGTTCTAGTTCTAGATTTATTATTATCTCAATCCATCATACCCCACATTGGCCAACAAAAAGGATTGTCATGGTTTAACTCCAGTTGACAACTAAGCACCACAGAACTGCTTTCTCACTCCTTACCTTCACAGTAGGATGGGGGAGAGAAT
>VZRX01015202.1:0-16547 GCA_013398075.1 Notiomystis cincta | reverse complement strand
AAACAAAACAAGGAATTTATTCATTATTTCTCATCACTAGGCAATTGCATCCCCATACCCATAGACTATATATATATATATATATATAGACAAGTTTGAGCCCAGGTCCAGATGCAGTCTTTGAAATATATCATTAAAAGTCAGAATACACACGATTGCTGACAAATTCCTGAAAAACTGATACTTCCATGGGAGTACCTGTAAAAGTTACTTGGGAAGACAAACACTGTAATCACAAATATCTCTCCTTCCTGATCCTTTCCCTGAGGTTTTTTTTCCTGAGCCCATCATGTGGTATGGGATGTAAGGATGTCCCTTTGGCTGTTTGTATAAACTGTCCCGGGTGTGAGCCTTCCCAAAACCTTGTGTTTTCCCAGATTCTTCACTGTAAGGCAGGGTGGGAAAAACAGAAAACCTTGATGCTAAGTAAACACTGCTCAGCAGTAGCCAAAATATTGGTGTTTTTTCAACACTGGTTTAGTCACAAATCCAGGAAACAGCACCATATGGGTTAATATGAAAACAATTAACTCCATCCCAGGCAGATCCAATACATCTAGTTCTTTTAGGCTTTTCTTGTTAATTTTTTTCTTAAAGTTTTTTTTTTCCTAGTAAAAGGATACTTCACAGAAGGAAAAATAAGAGGAACAATGTGCTCAGAAAACAGTACAGATTATTCAGGGGTGTATAAAGCTAAATCATGTACTACCAGGTTATGCACTTAGCAAAGGGTCAGAAATGGGTGCTAGAAGCAATTGATTAGTAGGAATAGCAACTAGAAGTCAAATGAGGAATCAATGTTTAGCCAAAAAGGTGAAGCAGATCTTCTTTAAATAAAATTAGTGCAGAACAAGTTAGTGTTTTCATATTTATCTCTTTTGTGTGCTATATTCTGGAAATATTGTAGATTATATATTATTTATTTATAGATAATGAAATTGCTATTACCTATGAATGTATTTACTGAAATAAAAATTTACTGTATTGTATTACTGCGCACTTCTAATCAGTGCAGCAGATACAGCATCATAAAAGAAAAATAAATATATTCTTACATAAGAAAAGAAATATTAGTCAGGAAAACTAAATGAAATGAACTTACTTTTATATTTTTTAATTTGTTTTTCTTAACAAGGACTTATGGCAATACAGAGAAACTAAAACTTCTTTAAACTTATTTAACATTGAAGCCCTTCTGAAATTGTAAATGTGATTTCCAAGTATTCAGGAACATTAGGCATTAAAAACTGGGTTTTATGTCCTTGGGGAAAGAAATTAATAGACATAAAAGATTCTCTATCTTAATCTATATATTTATAATATGTACATAGTTCTTGTCATTGCTTTAAGCACTGATGAATATTAAAGAGCAGTGAAATTACAATTTGCAGAACCAGCCTTCTGGGACTTAAGTAGTCATGAATAAAGCCTAGACCTTCCTTCTCAGAAGCTCCAAGCTGCATCTTTGCCTGCTGAGGTACTGCTATAGGTCATATGCTGCTGGGCTCTGCTCAGTGTCTGCCCCTCCAAAGTTCATACCTTAAGTTCCTCTCCTCAGTCACCCACTCTTAGACTCTGATTTCAAACCCCCTGGCAGCAGGACCAACAACCTCAGCACTCTGGACACTTCCTTGCTTCCACATTTTCACCCTTTCTCAAAGGTTGTTAAGTTTCAGAAGGAAGGAGGGAAAAGGAAGAGGAAACAAGGAAAAAAAGGAAAAGGAAAAAAAGGAAGAGAAAAAAAAGGAAAAATAAAAGGACAAAGCAAGGAGCTCTTGGGATAAGCTTTTTACTTTATTGCTTTTTCTGTCTCATCTGGATTCTGCTGTTTCCCTTATCCCAGTACAGATAATTTGAAGGCTTTCCAAATACTAGAAATCACAGCATCTTCATAACAGACAGTCAGGCAACTCTAGCAAGCTGCCTTCCCCCTGGCTTGGACAGATGACTGCCAGACACTGTAGCAGAATCAGCACATCAGAGTACACAGAGAATGCTGACCTGTGTAACATCACACAGGTATCAGCAGCCTTATGTGACACTGACTGCCACTGGTAATTGAAGCTGAAGAACGAATTCGATCTCTTCTGTTTCACTGTACGCTTTTCCAGTGTACAGGAATCACCCCTCTGATTTATACAAACAGGGTAATTTCTCTGCTTTGTTTACACTTGCATTTTCTCTGCTGGCAGTTCCAGGTAGGTGCACTTCACTGTGCACATCCCATTGTGGTAATGGCTCACTGTCCATGCAGAGACCAGTGATGAGTGGTGTCCCTCAGAGGTCAGTACTGGAGCCAACACTGCTCAGCACCTTTGTTGGCAACATGGACAGTGGGACTGAGTGCACCCTCATCAGATTTGCTGATGACACCAAGCTCTGTGGTGCAGTCAAAATGCTGGAGGGAATGGAGGCCATCCAGGGGGACCTGAACAGGCTTGAGAGGTGGACCTGTGGGAACCTTGTGAAGTTCAACAAAGGGAAGCACAAGGTTCTAAACCTGGGCCGTGGCAATCCCAGGAACATTTACATTTTTGGTGGAAAGAACAGCCCTGCAGAGCAAGACTTGGGGGTGTTGGTGAATTAAAACCTCACTGTAAGCCAGTAGTGTGCGCTCACAGTGCAGAGAGCCAATGGCATCCTTGTTTCCATCCAAAGGAGTGGGGTCAGCAGTTCCGAGGGTGGATTCGCACCCTCTGTTGTGCTCTGGCAGGACCCCACCTGGAGTACTGGGTACTGTTCTGGTGCCCCCACCATAAGGAGGACATGGAACGGTTGGAGTAAGTCCAGAGGAGGGTCAGGAAAAAGATCAGAGTGCTGGAGCACCTTCCTCAAAAACACAGGCTGAGAAAGTTGGGGCTGTTCCATCTGGAGAAGAGAAGGTTGCATGGAGACCTCATAGCAACCTTCCGGCATCTGAACGGAGCGTACAGACATGTCAGACATGCCAGAGAGGGACTCTTCATCAGGAATTGTAGTGATTGATCAAGGAGTAATGGGTTCACATTGAAAAAGGGGAAATTTAGCTTAGATATTAGGAATAAATTCTTCACTTTGGGGATGATGAGAGACTGGAACAGGCTGTCCGAGGAGGTTATGTATGTCCCAACCCTGGGAGTGTTCACAGCCACATTGGAAATAGCCTTAAGCAACCTGGTCTAGTGGGAGATGTCCCTGCCCATAACAGGGAGGGGTTGGGACTAGATGATCTTTGAAGTCCATTTCATGCCCTTAATGTTCCAAACCCTTAACATTCTACGATTTTATGATTAATTTTCTTCCCTGTTTTTTATCACTTTGGGAAGTACAGTTCACCAACATGGCCAATATATGATTCCCTTTGTAAAGTTATGTCTACTTTCTTAGCATAGTTATCAGTTATACTAGAGAAACCATTTGATCTTCAGTCCACTTCTTAACTGCTCAAATTCACAACATTTAGTTTTACTATATTAATAAGCTGATCTAGTCAGTTAGTCAGGGTCCTTTAAAGAGGAGGTATTATTGCTAATGGCATATGCATCGAAATATTTTTGACAGTTTTAAAAGATGATGTAGAAATTTATATTATTTCATATCCCTACTGAAATATAACACTGGTTTCTTTGGCTGTGAATCTGCCAAAATAGCCAGGACTTTACAAATTCAAATACCTCAGTACCTCCAGACTTTGGAAAAAAAAAAAATTGAAAGTATTTTAACCACCTCCTCCACTAGTCTACTTACTTTATTTCAGAAATAAGGAATATTCTTGATCAGTTATATGACATTTAAATTAATTTCTTTGACCTTGATTCCACTCAAATTTTAATTATTTATATTTGTGAGTCCAGAGTCAATCACATTATCAATTTTCATGGTGTAGCATGTTAGCTCCTTCTGGAGATGTCAGATCAAAAGAAAACAAAAATCTTTGTTTATAAAAAAATGTGTTTTCTTTTGTAAAGACACTTCTTGCTGGAAATAATGAGTAATAAACAGTTCTGAAATCAAGTGCTGTTTGTTTATGTGAAATTTTGCTCAGAAATATTTACAGAACTTGATGTACCTATATGGGAGGAAGATTTGGACTATCTGAATAATTAACTTTTCACTTTAGAAAAACAAATTTTCTACTACATATAAGTCAATTACCTTAGAAAAATAAAGGTCACAAAACTGATGGCATCAGTGTGTTACGGTCAGTACTCTCTGCCTTCTCTTAAATGTTAAATTACATCCAAATCTTAGATTGTGAAAGGACTCAGACTTCCATAATTTCAAAAAAAATTTGCTATAGAGATTTATAAATGCATTTCCAGTTTTTTATCCATCTAGTTATTTTATCTAGATCTATTTCTGACCTAGACCTGTTTAAATATTTCTAGATCTATTTTACCAGTAGTTATCCTACATATCCTATCTATAGGCTAAGACATAGATAAATGAATATAAATACATATGTAAATCTATCTATATCTATGTCTTCTATATCTATATCCATCTATCTATACATCTATATATCTCTGTATGTTTACTTTATAAGAAGAATGCAACCTTCTAGTTATCAGATCCAAAAGTAAAGATATGAGTCTATTCCTTATTAAAGGTATTCCATTCATATTTATTAGCTCATAATTTCAGAAACACTGCTTTAAAAGAAAATTAGAACTTTTGATGAGATCATGAGTCAACATATTTTGAAAACTGTACTCTGTTGCTATATGGTATGATATAGTTTTGTAGTGAGGTGAATTCTAAGATTTACTTCAAATATCTGAAGTAAATATACTATTGGAATGTGGCTATTAAAATCATTTGAAGTTAACATATTCCACCATCTGTCATTATACATGCATTTCCTTGTTTTTGTAAATGAAGTGTAATTTTCCACTGCTGCTAATAGCTTCCATTTAGTGACTGACAAGACAAAGCTACTACTGGAGGTAGAAAAAAATGCAGTAAGTGATGTTGTCAGTGCCCCAGAGGTAAATAAATACTGCCTTTTCCATGATCTGACCTTTAGGCTGATTATGGGTATGGTTATCTTTGCCAGAAGCACACAAGACAGATTAAACCAAGCAGCCTTTTTAATACTGATTAATCCTGATGGAAGTAGGTTTGTTTAGTCCTAGGGAATGCAGCAAAAATATTGGCCTTATCATCTGAGCAATTTTTAAAGTTATTTTTGATGTGAGCTAGGAGGTGCTTGTGGTTTGACTGGTCACAGTGTGAGAAATGCCACTTTTGTTGATATTTTAAATTGGCTCTTGCTTTCATGTTTGTACATAATCCATGTGATGGAGGTTTTGAATGATATACCCAGAGAACTAAAAAAAGTATTGGAAGACTCAGAATTTTTTTTTTTTTTAAAGAACTGGCTGCCAGACTTGCTTGTCTTTAATCAAAGCTCTTCCTTTAATTAAAGATGTGTTGCAAGATGCCTGGCAGTTTCACAAAACACACTAAAACTGATTCCATGCCAAGCAGACTTGAACAATGCAGTAAAAAACCCTGCATCCCTCATCTTCCTATGTCTATGACTGAATGATGGAATTGTTGAATTCAGGAAATGATTGAACTGGGAAAGATGCATTATCTCTCAAGCATATGTAAATAAACAATTTGGGAGACAGCCTAAAGAAGACTGGATCATTTTCATATGAATCCTGTGCTCCCTCAAGAGATGCAAATGGCACAAATGGAATATTACTAAAGGGAATAAAGTATGGGAAGACAAGAAGAAACAGCTAGAGCTGCTGGAGAAGAAGCACAAAGTCTAAGGAAGGCCAGAAGAGACGAGTCATGTCCAGGAAGAGCAGCAGCATGAGCAACACGTGTTCTGTGTCAGCAGCAGCTGGGAGTCGGGCTGGGAACAAGACAGATTTGAATGGCAGGGGATTAGTGTTGTCAGGTGGATGGACAAGAGGATGCAATGACAAGTTGTCTGCCACCCAGGCTGATCGAAGACAGCATTGTGATGGAATGCAAGCCATATGGCCAAATTGTATTGTTATTTTGTCAGCACTTGCACACATACAGTTCTACTGACAGGTGCCATCCGAACGTAATGAAGCAGGGCACTACTGGCCCCACACACATCCCATCAATGTGATTAGCAGTGCTCCTTGGGATTACATGCCCATACACAATTAGGTGCTCTGCAGTAAAAGCAATCTTCTTGCCTAGCTTCTTTATCAATTGTTGAAATTCTGTGGCAAGTCTTTATTGCTGAATCTTGAATGCTTCTACTCTTCTTTGCCTCTCTATCTTTCTCTTTCTGCCCTATACTGTCTTGATATTTTCAGTTCTATATTGGACAGTTCTATCTCCTGCTCTACTTTTATCTCCAATGTCTTCTTGAGAAACATTTGTAGTCTTTTCAAACACACATTCACTGTCTTAAAATGTGTGTGTGGAAATGATCAAATACCGCAGTAAATTTTTTCTGAAAACTGTCCTGCTCAACCACCTCCGTTTGGCCCCTTAGACCTGCAGTATTTAAAATCCTGTTAAATCTGTGGGGTTTTTTTCACATAGGAATTGACACATGCACGTAAGAAAGTAATAATTCCAGACAAAAAAGATACTATCTGTGATTGCCTCAAACACTGAAAGGGATGAGGAAATGGAGATCTCTCTGCAGAGCTAAATGTGGTTACAGTACACGACTGAGTCTGAAAAAGGTAGATTTGGACTAAATGAAAGAGACTAAGTGTTTAAGTCCTAGAGAAGGCAAGAACCCAGTGCTGCCTGTTTATTTTTCTCTGTGCTACTTAGAAGTGGTGGACCCTGAAGAGAAGCCACTATAACTGGGACACTGACAAGCCAGGAGACAAATAGCAGCCCCATAAAGACCACCACTGTGGATAACAATTCTGACAGAAATGGTACACAATTCTAAGGGAAAATAATTTTTAATTTGAATTCAAGTGTATTCATACTGAAAACCTGATTACATGAGTCAGACTCATTCATTCAGAATACATAAACTTGTCATATATGATCACTTGAAACATCTGGAATTTAAAGGAACACATATTTGTACAAATTTCAGCCATGGAAAAAACATGGCCAAGAATTATTGACAAAGTAGATTGCTGAATAACAAACAAATATGGAGAAGCTGCAGTCTGTTTTATAAATCATTCATTAGAGAAAAATGTGGCAATATTTTTCTATTGTGAATTGTTTCCTAGAATCCAATTAGAGTGGCTTAGGATGCTTGATGATTATTTAAAAGGCCAGCTAACAGTGCTCTAGAGGGTAGGCTTTTCATAAGCACAGCAGCTCATATCCCAAAAGCTCTAAAATACTCTCTAGCCTATAACTTCCAGAGTTTTCTGTTCAAAATATGATCCTGTATACAGCTGGACTCTTTTCAACAGACCTAGAGATTTAAGCAAAACGAATTATAGTGATAGAGCACTTTCTTGATCGTGCTGTACATGTCAGCTGTTGTGTGCAGTTTGCATGCAACACAGGATTCATGCTTCATATTATGAAAACCAGGGGGGAGGGGTTGGGAGTTTTCTCTGTTTATTTGGGGTTTTGTTTTTGTTTTGTTTTGTTTTATTTTGGTGGGTTTGGGGTTTTTTGGTTTGTTTTTATATGGTTGGGTTTTTTTTGTTGGTTTTTGGCAGGGTTTTTTTGGTTTGTTGGTTTTTGGGTTTGTTTTGGTTTTTTTTCCTGCAGTGCTCGCAGATGACCCATCCTTGGGCATTCATCTGAGCATCTTGGCTACAGAGATGACTTTTTTCCCCTTTGTTGCATTCCTGTCATTCTCAGCCCTGAAGAAAATAAAAAAAAAAGTCAGGAAAAACACTAACAGAACTTCAACTTCAGCAAATAAGCCGAAGAATGACAAATGCCTTATGACAACTAAGATGTTCCTCTTTTTAAGAACACAGTAGCTATACTTCAGGCATGAAGACTTGGCAGGAAATTCAACATTTGGAAGCCCACTGAACACAGGGTAGTTTTCAGTTTCAAAAATAATTTCAGAAAAAAAGAAATAAACTTTTTTTACTTGCAAAAATGTTTTAAATGATTGCTTCATTCTTTGTGTCATCTGTAGCATACAAAAGAAAAAAAATATTGCTTCGTTAATCAGTTCAAGCCTAAGACTTAATAAAGGTATCTCATTTTTAAACAAAAGGTGAAAAGGCTTCTCACTGATACCTATTAAACTGCTTTTTTTAAATCCCATTAACAGAATGTGGACTATGATGCATATGGAGAGTAGCAATCCAGATGCTATATGCTACAGCAGAATGCACCAGTCAGAGGTGATATGAGACAACAAGAAAGCAAAACATCCTTAAAAGTAAAGTTTTCAAAATCACACCAATGTTTCTAATAGTTGAATTCTGGAAGTAGAGAAATACTTTTTCAAGTATGTATATGGTGGGAAACATGTATGTGTGTATTCACAAGCAGGCTGATTTTGAACACTCATTGTATGAAGAATAATATAATTAACATTTTGATGTGTGTGTAATTGTACAATGGACTTTAGGTTTCATTTTATAATAGTGATAATAGATGTGGGATTCATTATGGGACCAAAAGCATTACCTGAACAAAAGTGTAATGAAAGAAAAAGTAAGATAAGTCCATTTTAACGAGCTGCATGTTCTGAATTACTCAGTTTTTTGTTATTCATGTTATCCATATAAAAATTAGATATTTGCAATAATATAAAATTGACATTTAAAGAAAGAAGGTCAGATATAAGATGTGCATGTAGTATATATTTTTAGCTTCAAAACAATGTTTTAATGACTGCTCCAGGTGCATTTTATCTTTACAGAATAGTGTAAAGCCTTAAAGGACAGTTTTATGTGAACAGACTTTTGTCTGTTCATAAAAACAGATGTTTGTGATGCCTTGGTTCTTATGGATAGCACAAAAAAGGATGGTGTGATATTTAACGGGAAATTTGGAACTGCAGGGAGTAAATAAAGATTATTTAAAGTTTCTTGGACTCAAAAGAAAAGTGGCACCTTTGTGTGACCATGGTGTCCTTCATCTAGGTCGGTGGCAGCTTCAGCTGAAGCTCCTCTGTGGGAAGGTTGCTTTCAGAAACAAAGAAATGTCTGTCAGCATCACCAGCAGCCACCAGCTAAGGGATACAGGCAGAGCTGGAGTGAATCTTAGTCAGTCACAAGACTTTTGTTATAGAGCCTGGAGGAAAGACATTTCTCTACCCCACTTACCTGCTCAATAGAGAAATCAGCCAAACAATATTCCTTCAGCAGGCAGACTGAATAGAAAGAAGCATAAAACCATATAAATTTAACCAGGTTATAATCCTCATTCTATTATTATTATTAATATCACCATCATTATTACAGTCACCACCATCAATTATTATTATAAAATATTATGTTTGGGAATTTATCTCATTTTCGCATTTCTGGATGCTGAAATAGTTAAATGAAGCAGGAAGATTGTCAGATAACAAAAGCAAAGCAATTAAGAGACAGTAGACAGAAGTAAAATTTAAGCATTTCTCAATCAATGGCAAGACAAAATATTAAAATGGTTAAAAATGTGAATAGCAGATGTTTTGAGGACTTCAGTCCTTAAATTGTGAAACCACTGATCTGAATCTGAGTTGAATTTTCAAAACTGATGACAGTAATACTCTTTGTCTTTTATGTCTCAATTATGCCACAGTGTGTTTATTGATCTTTGGTAGCACAAACTGGTAAGTCTTTTTTACTGCTATTGTTCCATTTTTTCCAAGAGGTACTTGGCTTCTGTCTCTCTAGTTCCTCATTAGATTTTCTTTTTGTGGCAGTTTCTCTTATTGGCCGGTGTCTGTTTTTATACTAAATTTTTAAGAAATTTTCCTTAAAAGACAGAGCATAAAAATATCTGTCACTGCTCTTGAAGTCATGAGACCACATAGCCTTTATACAAGGCAAAGGTCATGAAGTTTCCAGAAAAGGCATGAGGAGTAATGTTCATGAAAAATGTGCTTCAGAGTACCCATTTTTGAGGCTCATCATTCACCTCAGAGTATTTTTCATTCGTCATCTCCTTGCAGTCAAATTCTCTGAACAGGTCCATCTACATTATTTGCATAATAAAAAGCAAGCAAACTAACAACAAACTGAAAGGGCTTTTTGGAGAAGTGTAGAGAAAAAAATAATCTTTACATTTGCATTATTCCAAAATAACTTCAAAATATTGTAAGAATCTGTGCTTGTACTTTTTTATCTACTTTATTCTCTACCAGACTCTTTTGCTAATTTTGACATTTTAAAACCCAAGATGGTAATCAAGTTACTTTATGTATAGTGGACCAAGTTTTCCTTGCTTGTTTTATTCATACAGTCAGCAACATTTCCCCAGTAAGAAAATCTTGGTGGAAGTAAGATGGATTTATGTGGCATAGGTGTCTCAATACCTTGAAAAGAGAAAATAGAGATTGAGAATCACATTTGTAGGAATAAATTGGCATCTGCTGCTGCAGAGCTGGTAGATATTTCCCCTTTATTTCTGACATTCAGCTAGACCTTGAAATAAAAAAATAATGAGCACCTTTTCAGTTAAATGTTTGAACAAAAATTTAAAGAGGAGCTGCGAAATGTTAATGTGAGACTGCTTAGAACAGCCAAACTGAAAAGGCAAGAAACTCCTCAAACCTTAAAGAGAGAGAAAAACAGATATTTCTATATAGACATCATGCATACATTTTCCCTCCTCTCCATTATAGAGAAAAAAAATGTCTTGTGACAGAACAAAGAAGAGGTATTGACAGCAGAAAAATAAGAAAGAAAAGCGTGTTGAGAGACATGTACAATCCCTCCCAGAATGGCACACAGCAGTGATAATGTGCTTGGGCTCAACAAATGTCAGTGAAACCTGAAAACTACTTGTGATGGAGTTTTAGGCAAAGCACAGCTCTGTCAGCCATACTGAACTACTACCTAGCTGAACTTAATGACTGCCCTCTTGCAAAAGTATGTAAATGCATGGATCTTTCGTGTATTGATGAAGTTGTAAGTTGGCACCACTAGAGACTGCCAAAAGGACTTACCTGGGGTCCAAAATACTCTTTTCCATGGATCAGTGTTTGTTTCTGAGTGAAGGTTGTTGCTTTGCATATATGCTCTGAGCACAGGCAGAAAGAGCATTCTTAGTAATGGTCAGCATCATCTAACTGAGTACACCTGCATGAATTTTATCAAAATAACTCCCTGGCAAGAAACCCCCAAACCATGCTCTATGCCTGTGCACAGATACTGCTGCTGTTGGTGGTTCCTATATGTCAAGGTTCAGTCCCTCTAATTTCCAAGCTCCTTCCAAGATTTTCTGTCATATAAAACAAATATTGATTTTTCTGTTATTGATTTTACCATTATCAGTCCAAATGTGAAGTAGTGTGATTCTGTTGCATTCTGTACATCACACCTGTTAAATGAGATTTCTAAAAGGAACTAGTTTATGAACAGGCCTGAACTTGCTGTCCTTATTAATGCCTATGAACTTACTGAATGATCTCATGCACTTTCTTGCTTTCTTGCTTTCTAAATATCAGAAACAGGAACATTTCTGTTCTGAAATACTTCTTTTAATCAGATTTTTACTCAGTAATGTTAATTATTCCACTATCAATACTGCTTGTCACCAGGCTGCCCACAAGTCATGCCGGCTGCCCACTATTCATCTGATGTTTTTCTTAATTGCTTTGTTTTACTAAATAATCATAGTTTGTTTCTAATGTGAACTTGTTTTTAATAAGTGTAAGGACTGTAAGAAATGTCATTCAGTTTATAAATATCTGTCTTTTAATTTTTGTTCGGTTTCCTCAGTGTTCCCTGCTGTCTCTGGCAAAGGCTGTTAACTATTCCCAGAGCTGCGCTGACATTGCCAATGATGGTAGCATAAAACTCCAACATGGAAATAAAAATAACATGATTCTCCCTGTGCTTTATTTCAGCTGGAAATCAGGGAGATAGTAGCAGGGTAGGAAATCAATGAATGCCAAATGGAGGAAAACAATGGGACTCAGGGGGGAAATATTTTGCAGTTTAATTGTAGACATTAGGACAGAAGAGATTAAAACCATTAGGTATTGAAGAACTGAAATCTGTGGGAGTAAAGGGCAATCAGCAACTCCCTGAGCTATTCACCATTTCCTGTAATAAAACCACAAAACAGTGCTGATGTTTCAGGCTGACCTCTCGTGCTCTGGGATAAGGCAGCTCTACCAATATTGCAGAATAAATTGAAGTATCTGTAGTTGCAGCCTCAAGATTTCCTAAAGCAATCACTTATGTTTCAGAGAAATACACTACTAATAATTTAGGATTAGGAGTAATATATGCTAAATTTTTCTCTCATTGGTCTTTTTGATATTTTTATTTCAGAAGTGCACAATGCTTCTTCTTTAAACTCTCTGATGGTCAGTAAATTTGATTTATTTACAGTCTCCTTGTAACAGAAAAAAGGTAAAGTTGGAAGACCGCCAACATACAAGTCTAAAACATATTTTCATACAAATATTTTGAAAAACTGTTTGGATCATCATTTTTCTAGTAAAAGAATATACAATATAACCAATTATAATTTCTAACAATATAACCAATTTATAACAATATAACCAATACATAATTTTTTTAAAAATATTTTTCAATGTCCTCAAAATTAAATTGAGTTTTTGAATTACAATAAAGTTAAGACCAATTCAGACAACCCTGACCAAATAACATATGGATTTAAAGAATAAATAAATAAATATATAACACATGCTCTACTAAAGGTTTTGCTAAAAAGAATATAAAGAATAAATTATGCATCTGTGCTGGCTTGAAAAATTTCACCAGAGTTGACTGTAGCTACCCCTCCTAATTTTCTCCCAGGAATGCCTGAGGCAGAACTCCTGCCTGCTTTCCTAGGTCCTGACAGAAAGGCCAGGTACTTTTTTTCTTTGTTTCATGTAAAGTGTTCAGGAATAATGGAATGGTAGAATTTAGTCTGACAAAACTGAGTATCACAGATCATTTAAAATATTTTCCTTGATGGACAAAGAGGGACGTTGTATTGGTAACATTGACAGGAAAGAAAAAAAAGACTAAACCAGAAAAAAAATCTTTTATAGTTAGCTGCAACTGAAGGACTTTGCAGCAGAAAGAACCATTATATTGCTTTCTTAAGTAAAATAAATTATTTTCAGATGTAAAACCAAAATTAAAACATAGAATTTGATTGTTATTGCAGTGTAATGGGGTCATAGGGAATAACAGACCTCTGGGGCATATACTACTAAATATTTACTAATAATCCCATCAAGTTTTACAAAATAAAAGGAGGTTGTTGCATGTGATTGAACTGCTATGATACAGTCTTCATGAGACAATTTTGGCTAATTTTTAGAATGCAGAAATACCATCCAGAATCTGCATCTACATTACTTTAGTATTTGACCCTTTTTCTTTATGAATATTGGCTATTTTAAGAAATGAAAATGAAATTATTAGCAATTTTTATATTTAGATCCATTATAGTTGGCTATTGAAACTTCTTGAAAAATCTTCTTTATTTTATCAATAAAATATGTGGTTCCAAATATTTTCTAAAGTATAGATATTACACTAATTGGTACAATTTTTCAGGCATAACTGCATTAACAGGAGCAGTGTTGCTTTAAAATTGAAAACAAAATATGTATGAGACAGAAGGAATTTTCTACTGTATGATGTTTTGTCACAAGGCAAATGCTCTCTTACATGTGTTTTTGGTGTTTTTTCTTTAGTTACAGTACCTGTTGCCTGCAGGCTGTACAACAATGCACTAATGGTGGTATCAACCTGAGAATGAATATGTACTGATCGTCTGAGCTCTCTGGGAACACTGATATCAAGAGACAGAATCATCAAGAAAAAGGAACCCCAAAAGAATCAAATGAGTTTTTATTCCTGAATTTGACACTGACTTTCATGGAGCCTTGTCCATACTTCAGCTTCCTTGTGTAGAAGACAGAAGAAATAGTAATTAACCAATACTATATCATTACAATACTGCACATAATGCTGAAGTATTGTGAACTTAATTGGATAATGCATGTTTAAACCCTGGAAATGAATTTGTGAATGCAGAGATATTTATAGTGAATGGAGTGACATCAAACTGGGGACTGGTCATTAGAGGGGTTCCACAGGGCTCTATTCTCAGCCCCATGCTCTTGAACATCTTCATAAATGACTTGGGGGCAAGACTGGAATGGAGACTAAGTAAGTTTGCTGACGACACTAAATCTAGAGGACAGAAGGACCCTGAAGAGAGACCTTGGCAAATCAGAGGGCTGGGTAATCACTAAATATATGAAGTTTAACAGGTGGAAGTGCTGGATTCTGCATCTAGGATGGGACAATTCTGGTCTGAGTAGACTGGGGAACTGGAGGCTGGAGAGCAGCACTGTGGGAAGGGACCTGGGGATCCTAGTCATTGGAAAGTTGAACATGAGTCAGCAGTGCCCTGGCAGCCATGAGGGTCAACCCTGTCCTGGGGGGCATCAGGTACAGCATCTCCAGCCGGGCAAGGGAGGGGATTGTCCTGCTCTGCTCTGAGCTGGGGCGGCCTCACCTCGAGTGCTGGGGCAGCTTTGGGTGACACAATAAAAAAACAACATTGAAGTATCAAAGAGCATCCTAAGGAGGTCAATGAAGATGGTGAAGGTTCTGGAGGGGAAACCATACAAGGAGCTACTGAGGTCACTTGGTCTGTTCAGTCTGGAGAAGAGGAGACTGAGGGGAGACTTCATTACATTCTTCAACAACCTCATCAGGGGAAAAGATCAGGCAGATCTCTTCAATCTCACGACCAGTGAAAGGACTTGAGGAAATTACATTAACTGATTGTGTTAAATATCAGAACAAGGTTTTTCTGCCAGGAGGTGGTCAGGCACTGGAAGAGTGGTGTTAGGAAAGTGGTCACAGCACCAAGTTTACAGAGTTCAAGAAGCATTTGGATGATTCTCTCAGGCACATGGTGTGACTTTTGGGATGTCTTGTGCAGGGCCAGGAGTTGAACTTGATGATCCTTGTGGGTTCCTTCCAACTCAGCATATATTATGGTTGTAAACGGAGACAAAATCTATTACACACTTCAGGAGGAGAGCACAATCCTAAGAATCAACTATGTGAATCATAATCTGACAGGGAAATGTAAAATTTGGTAGCTCAATGGAGAGACATTGGTTTCATTTGATTTGCAATCTCAAATTTTAGTGTGTGAGAAATTCACACAGTTAAACAGATAAAAGATCATTCACGAACCCATGATCATTCTCACAGGAATTATTTAAAAGTTATATTGCTTTAGTCAGTCTTTAAAGTGTATAGTAATTGTCCTGTAAACAAATATTTGTAGGTACTGAAAAGAGGATCAATTATATCTATGTCAGTCCTGAAACTGACATTTATGATGCTATCCATGTTCTAAAATATTTCAAGTAGTAGCAGTTTCAATGATCTATTTAACCTTTCTTTCTGTTAGACATCCTTTTTTTTTCCCTCATAAACAATCCCTCTCTCCCTTGATATTTAATGTCATTATTCCTTCTCCTTCATAAAACCTTTTACATAGTCAAAGACCATCATCATGTTTCCAAACCTAGTAAACTTATCTTCTTCAACTTTACACATAGTTATGTTTCCAGGATCTATTTCCACACTTGTTACTAGTTCATGGGCAATCATGAATTGAATCAAACTAAGATGCTTAAAGCAGGAGTTAATATTCCAACTGAGATATTACTACCACTTAGAAGTGAAAATTGTGACTTCAGGGTTTTTTTTGCAGGTAATAGCGCAGTTCCTATCTAATTAACTCAGATGAGTTTTCATTAGTGTGATATTTTTGATTAATATATGACAGTATTTCTGTGACTGTAATTCTGTTCACCATCCTTTTAGCAATTTTTGCAGTTGCCCAGACAGGTTTTCTACACCGTGTGGTTGTGCAGCCACTTACATTTAATTGTGTGTGAAACTTTGTGGGTGTCATTACTACATTACATCCTAATTTTCCACATCATTTCTCATATTTGCCAAGTTTATTTAGATATATACTTCTGTCCTCTCATGTTTTTGGACTTTGTCAGAATTTAACTTTGTTTATGATTTTAATTATTAGAATACTAGACTTACAGAACCCTATATGATATATTCTTGTTTAGCTGCTCTCTGGAAAACACTCTTGCCAGTTAGGTGTTGATATCATAACAGTTTAATTTTTCTAGATTTCTTATGAGAGTCCCAGAAAAGTGGCAAAAGCTTGCTGCAATGAAAATATGTGCTACCTAACATTTCCTTTCTATTCATAAAATCTATTACTCTGTCATAGTTGGAAATTGGTTTGGTTTAATATGATCTAGTCTTCACAAATTCAAATGTTAGCTGTTACCCTTCCTTTATCTACCAGGTAGATAAATTTATTTTAGTCTGTGTATTCTACTATTTCTACAGGATCTGATGGAGTTCTGGACGTGAACCAACAGTTACACTTGTGTCACGATCTGGTTACTGAAGTTCTAAGAAAGAAAGAAAGAAAGA
>VZRX01015199.1:45518-75463 GCA_013398075.1 Notiomystis cincta | reverse complement strand
GCCGGAGCTACAGCGGCGGCGGCGCCTACCCCAGCGTGTCGCTGACCTGCCCGCTGCCCGGCGTGCCCAAGGCCGTGTTCGCGACCGCCGAGAGCCGCGAGCGCTTCGAGACGCGGGTGACGGTGCTGGAGAACGGGCTGCGCGTCGCCTCGCAGGACAAGTTCGGGCAGTTCTGCACCGTGGGCAGTGAGTACCGCCGGGGCCAGCCCCGAGTCCATGAGCAGCGGGGCTCCAAAAGTCACGCTGGTTTGGTTTTTGTCTTTTTTTCCGCCAGTTCTGGTGAATTCGGGATCAAGACACGAAGCGAAATATCTCAGTGGGATCTCTCACTTCTTGGAAAAGTTGGCTTTTTCTGTGAGTACACCCTCAGGGCTCTCTGCACTTGAGCTGGTTAAACAGAATTTCTAGGGTCACAGAACCTTAATTCCTCATTAATTATTGTGACTGTAATTATACCTCAGGAGTCTTCGTGGTTTCAGCTCTCAGGTTGGCAAGTATTGATCAAATCATTTGACTGGAAGAACACAGAAGATATTCTGGGCTACACTGAAGGGTTATAAACAGTTATTGCTTTATTAACTACTAACACTGGTATTTTCTGCCTCAGTCCACAGCTCAGTTTGGCAGCAAAGACGAAATTCTCCTCACCTTAGAGAAGCACGGAGGCATTTGTGACTGCCAGGCATCGAGGTGGGCTGCTCCTTCTGCTGGTCCCTGTGTGCTGCAGCACTGGCAGCACCTCTGCTGGTGTGGGGCAGGAAAAGCCACTTTTTGTCCCCAAGCAGCAGAAATCTGTTTGTGGTGGCTGCTGAGAAGCTACAAAGTGAGCCTGAAAGGATTATAAAATTCAGATCTGTTTAATTTCAGAAACATTTAACGACTAAAATGGCTTCATGTGTGATTTCCTGATGCTGAAATGACACTGAGTGATCCCAGGAGTGACCTCTCAGTGCAGAACCTGTTTGTGTTGCAGGGACACCATCATGTATGCAGTTTCTGCTGATGCCAGAGGCCTGGACACCGTGGTCAACTTGCTGGCTGATGTAACCCTCCAGCCCAGGTTATCAGGTCTGGGAACACAATTCTCTGCCTCAAAAAAGCCCCATTTCCAGCACATGGGCTGCTCTTCAGAGCTCAGAGTTGTCTCAGAAGTGACCTTGCAGGTGTTCTGTGTTGCCATCCCTTGCTTTGTGTGCTTGCAGATGAAGAGATGGAGATGACCAGAATGGCCATAAGGTTTGAGCTGGAGGATCTGAACATGAGGCCTGACCCTGAGCCTCTCCTGACAGAGATGATCCATGCGGTACCAGCTGGGAATCCCAGCAGCCTCCTGCTGCTTTCCCTTCCTTGTGTTCTTTGGGCAGCTCCAGGGGTTATTTTAGACTGTTCTAAACCCAGGGGGGTTTGGCATTCAGTTTCTGTGGTGAGAGAATTTGGCTGTCCCTTCACTCTGAAATCCAGCATTCTCCACAAACTAAATGAAAAATCTGTTTGTGACTTCCCTTTGTTGATGTGGGTGATAAAATGGTGTTGAGTCACACTGACATCAGTAAAATAATGCTCAGAGGGAGAAAACCTTCTCTCTGTTAGAGGTGGGCTTAATTCCAAAGCAAAAAGAGACAGAGAGGGGGATTTAGGAGAAGATGAGGTGATGTTTGTGACTTTAATGTGTGTGCTCCCTTTCAGGCAGCCTTCAGAGACAACACAGTGGGCCTGAACCGGTTCTGCCCCGTGGAGAACACGGACAGAATCGACCGGGACGTGCTGCACTCCTACCTGAGCAGTTACTACACCCCAGACAGGATGGTGCTGGCTGGGGTGGGGATTGAGCACGAGCACCTGGTGGAGTGTGCCAGGAAATACCTGCTGGGGGTGGAGCCCGTGTGGGGCACGGGGCGGGGCAGGGCCGTGGACAGGTCCGTGGCTCAGTACACCGGAGGCATTGTCAAGGTAAGTGGTGGAGGTGGCACCGGGCACCTTGCTGGGGTTTGCTGATTTCTCCACAGCATTTTGCTGTTCTGAAGTTGCTTGTCATGAGTGTGAGCACACACTGGCTGTGACAGCTGTTAGGTGGGTGGCGTGGTAATTATTGGGAATGTATGAAAATGGGTTTGTGAAAATTGGGGTTAATAATGGGTCTGTCCTTCCTGCAGGTTGAGAAAGACATGTCAGATGTGAGTCTGGGCCCTACTCCCATCCCAGAGCTCACCCACATCATGATTGGCTTAGAAAGCTGCTCATTTTTAGTAAGTATTGACCTAAAATCCTTCATTTTGGGTGCCCTGTGCTGGGAGACCCCCAGGAACACTGACTCCTTTCACCATTCATTGACATTTTGGCTGCTGCACGTGAAAACAAGCAGCTTTCCCCCAGACATTTTGCTGAAGGCCTTGACCTCCACACTCCTCTTGTGCTGTGTTTTTTCCCCTCCCCTCTGCTCACCCCAGACCCTTGAGAGCTCTGCCATTACCTGACTGAGTGTTTTGTTCCAATCCAGGAGGACGATTTCATTCCTTTTGCTGTGCTAAACATGATGATGGGAGGTGGTGGCTCTTTTTCTGCTGGAGGGCCTGGCAAGGGCATGTTCACCAGGCTGTACCTCAATGTGCTCAACAGGTTGGTTTGTCTTGCTGGTTCAGGGGTGGCAGGAACAGTTCTGAAGCAGATTCACATGGAAAAAATTGAAGTTTTACATCAGCTTATTCTGCTTGGAGCGTGGGACTGGTTTGTCAGTTGGGGTTTTGAGAGGGTGAAAGTAAAGGGCAGAAGTGACCAGGAATCCTGGTTTCTTCCACTAGTCTTACCCATGCTTTAATCAGGGGATGGTAACAGGATTGGCTCTCTCTGGGTTTGGTCTCAAGGATTTAAGTGGAGTAGAGGCCACGTGCAAATAAATTGTCAGAGGCAGGGATTGGCAATTCTCAGTGCACTGCTGGGAATCCTGAAAATGCACCAGGAGGGTGCTGAGTGTCTACATTTGTTTAAACTTTGGATTGTAAATTCTGTTTTTAAAGTTTTAACCAGGATTTGTATATTCACAGGCACCACTGGATGTACAATGCCACCTCTTACCACCACAGCTATGAGGACACAGGGCTCCTGTGTATCCATGCCAGTGCAGATCCAAAGCAGGTACAGAGTCCTGTACTCCATGTCCTTAAAATAACCACATCACTCAGTAGCAGACAGTAATGCTGACACAAGAAGCATTGTTCTGATCTTCTTCCCATGATCTGCCTTCCCCAGGTTCGGGAGATGGTGGAAATCATCACCAGGGAATTCATCCTCATGGCAGGAGCAGTGGGAGAGGTCAGCAGAACTTGCAGATGGGCTTTGAGTTGAAATAATCCCTGGAAGTGTCCAAGGCCAGGTTGGATGGGACTTGGAGCAACCTGGGATAGTGAAAGGTGTCCCTGCCCATGGCAGGGGTGGGACTGGATGGGCTTTAAGGTCCCTTCCAACCCAGACCAGTCTGGGACTCTGTGAATGCATTACATTGACTGTGCTGGAATGGATTTTTATAATAAATTTGTTACATTTCTGTAAAAGCATACAGCAACAGTAGCAATGCATCCAAGAAGAGAGGGGTGGCTGCAGAGCTCTCCCGTGTTACCTTGTGCTAGAATTTTTATTTCTTGCTCATTCACAGGTGGAACTTGAAAGGGCAAAGACCCAGCTCAAATCCATGCTCATGATGAACCTGGAGTCTCGGCCAGTGATCTTTGAGGATGTGGGGAGGCAGGTTTTGGCAACAAACACAAGGAAGCTACCTCATGAGCTCTGTGCCCTCATCAGTGAGTACACAATGCTTTGCCTTGCCTTGAGGGGACACTTAGAATGTTCTTGTAGCACTAATGAATTGCTCCTGAAAGCCTGGAGGCATAAATACTGCAGAAATACATTTCAAACTGAGCCTGATTGCTTTCAAGCTAACACGGGCTTCTTTTAGTCAGAAGGAAGGGAAAACCAGAATCATGGTAGAGAAGATTGGAGTTGGTTTTCTGAGCATCACCCTAAAGCCGCTTTGTGCTGTTCACAGTGGAGTTGTCACAGCTCTGCCTTTTCTCTGTCTGCAGGTCAGGTGAAACCCACTGATATCAAGAGGGTGGTGACGAAGATGCTGCATAAGAAGCCAGCAGTGGCTGCCCTGGGTGACCTGAGAGACCTGCCCAGCTACGAGCACATCCAGGCCGCGCTCTCCAGCAAGGACGGGCGGCTCCCGCGGCTCTACCGCCTCTTCCGATAGGGCAGCACCTCCCACCCGGCCCCAGACTCCTGCTTTTCTAAGGGTTTTTCTTTGATTCTCATGTTGCTGTACCACCCTCCCTCCCCCCAATGCTCCCAGGCATTCTGTGCAACCAGGGAGCTGAGCAAAGCTGCTTTGGAGCACTGGACTGGGAAGAGCTTGTGCAAGGAGCCGGCTCTGGCTCTTCTGGAGGAGGAGTTTGACCCTCTGAGCAGGTTACAAGAGGTGAGGGGTGTTGAAAGCCTTCTCCTGGCTTTGGGGAGAACAGAGCAAGCCAAAATATTCATCACTGCAATGAAAGCACATCTCTGAGCAGTCAGCCACTGCCTCTTCATCACCCCAGCAGTGCAAGTGGGGTTGCCACAGGAGGTCCCAGTGTGCCCTTCCTGAGGAATGTGTGGTACCTTAAACAGCTTGGCTCACATGTCTGAATTCAAAGAATATTTGTAACTGTTACCAAGGTGAACAAAGACTTGGTCAGACTGAATTAGGAAAATAATAGTTATTACCCCAGTGAAGTTAGGCAAAAAGTTTCCTGCAGTCCAGGTTTTGTTACAAATCATGGATCCATTTCGACTGTAATTCACCATCTGACAAGGAGTGACCCCACCTGGGAATAACTTCATCATCTTGCTAGAGCTCCAAGGAAAGCAGACCCATGACAGAACCAATTTGCTGTGGAGTTCCTCTGCAGAGGTGCTGTGCATAATGGACACTTACTTGAGAATGAGAATGGTCCTATTCTTCAGGTTTTTCACTTGGACATGAACTCTGGTAAAGAATAAAAGTTCTTTTCCTCCAAAGTTGCTTTACAAACAGTTATTAAAGGAGTTGCTGCTGCACCTTTAACTCGTGCCTCGTTTCCTCAGTGTCACCCAGATGGACTTAAGGCCTTGCAGAAAGAAGACACAGTCATCAGTCTCACAGCAGAGATGTGGCTCAGCCGAGTCAGGATAACAAAGTGACAACATTTAGAAACGTGATCTTGACTGACACCACATCACAGAGAGCCAAGTGCCACCCATTGACAAACTGAAGAAATGGAGACTCAAAAGAGGAATAAAACACTGGATTGATATAATCCCCTAATACATGGGTTTAAAAATATGAGACAGCTGCATTGCAGCACTTCACTGCTAGCTGTGTATGGTCAGGAGCAATCCACTGTGAGGCTGCTGTTACCTGCTTTAGCCCATCCTTTCCTCCTGCAGCTCAGAGAAAACATGCTGCTCTGCTTCCTGCAGAGCCCACAGTGTGGAAGTCCTGTTCAGTTGTTGTGTATGTTTGTGAGGAAATAAAGATACCTCTGAACAACTGGAGCAAGTAGTAAATTCATCTGCCAAAGGGTTTCTTGCTCTGGGAGGTGGAATGTGCTTTGTTCAATGCAAACAATTCCAGAGAAATCTGTCCCACCCCTGAAGACAAATGGCTCAGGTCACCCAAACGTGCACCATGCAAAGAACTCCAGTTCAGACCACAATAAAAGCTGTTTCTCAGTTAAGGTATTGCATTAATTTATTTTTTTATTCCTTTAAAAAGAAAGGAAATCCAAATACCTGATGGCTACAGACAGGTCAGTGCCATAAATGTACCGCAGAACAGGAGCCTGTCTTGGACAGGTTGCATAGTCAGCAGCACTTCCTCCAAGGTGTTTGCATGATGTTTTAGGTCCTAAGGTGATTAATGATCCCATCTGTGCCCATGAGGAGTTCCTAATTATTAGCTGTACTTAACATTTTCCCAGTGCCATACTGGTCCTTGTAGTATATAGAGCCTTAAGACAACACTACTTCAAAAATAGCAATTATTCACAGTTTACTGATCTGGAAAAATAAAACCAAAAGGAATTGACTGTGTTTGGAGGTAATGGAGCTGTGTGGAGCTGAGTGGCTGCAGCTGCTCTGCAAACCTCCCTGGTGCACTCACTTGGCATCACTTTGGTGAAGCATCACACAGTGCCTGTTCTCAGATGATGATTTCCAGCTCCTGCTGAAGGCAGGTAGTGTTTAACCAGCCCTGGGGAGGACAAGTGAGCTCAGGAAGGGATTGCTTCAAGCAGTCTCAGCAGACAAATATATGGCCTGAGAGTTTGGTATTTACCCCCTTAGTAACAGAAGGCCTATAGAATGATTTTTGAAAGGCAATGTTTCTACACTTCAATGTACAGGAGTACATTCACACACAATTTGCTGTAGAGGACCCAAAAAGCCCAACACAGGAGCACCATCCACACACAGAACTGCCCAAGGCCATGAACTGGTCCCTGTTCCTCCTTGTACAGAACACCAACACTTTGCTACAGAGAAGGAGCAAACCCAACCCCACACTGGATGGAATTGAACCTGACCAAACCAAAGAGACAAAGAATTCACCTTGCTGCAAGCTTCTCTTAGGTCTCCTGCCCTGGGTGATGCCAGTTCCAGCAGCTATGGCATGGAGGGGAATCAAGGGTCTGCACCCAGTGGCCTCCCAGTATAGTCTGATTAAAAATAAATCAATTACACCAGTTGGGATGGATGTCTTAAATAAGTGACTCCTTTTCTTCAGCAGAAGCACTTGAGCTACATGGATTAGCTCATGCAAATGAATCCAGGATGAGGTTTAAGACATTCTTCACAAGCCACAGCAACTGCCAGAGGTGCTTAAGCAGACAATTCCCTGCAGAGTTTGCCATGGCCTGAAATCCTTTTTTGGGGCACCTCTATCACGAGCATTGCAGAGCTCTCAGCTCAAGAAATGCTACATATGCTGCTGGATCTTTGGTCCTTGTGTTCCCGGCGTCTGAGAAGCTCCCTCGTAGCCCTCCTCCTAATTCCGATTAAATACAGCTCTCTGTCAAACTGCCCCGCAGCCAGGGGGATGCTGCAACAGGAACACAAGCCAGCAGGTCAGGGCACACACACACTCCTGTTTGCCCAGCAGTTCTCTACTACTTCACACAACAAAAGGCCAGAAATCTGATTTTTTACTTTCTTAAGGCATTCAGCTACTGCTGTGGGAGAAAAAGAGTTGTTCTTCCACAGCAACAAGTTAAGGTTTTTCACAACACTTTAAAATGCTGGTTGTAAAAGGGAAATGTACTTTAAATTTTAGCATGAACTCCCCTGCCTTCATATAGAGAGGACTTTCTTTATGACTCTAAACTAAAACCCACTCATTTGAAAAGCTAAACCAGGCTACTGCTAACTTGGTGGATTCACCTCAATAATTCTTAACTTGGTATGTTTTAGAGAGGTCAGAGGAAACCTGAGCAGCCCATTACACACTGCTATTTGATGGCTATTTAATATCATTAAACAAAAATTCCCATTTGTAATTGCACTGCTGGTTAAACACTTTGAGAAACTACTTTTCTAGATATTCAGGTCTTGAAATCCCTGACCATGTTATGCACAAAAAAGAGAATAATTTCAGTGATTTAACCAAATTTTCTAAGGAATTCTACTAAGTCAACAACCATTGTAGGACATTTAAGACTTGGATGATCTCAAAATACTCCACTGACATCCATGAAATGCAGCCACCATTGGGGAGGGAAAACAGAACAGCTCACAAAGAGGGGAAGAGAGGGGAGGGGGAGGGAGAGGGAGAGGAGCTGCCCAAGCTGATGGGGAAAACAGAGCTGCATCTCAGATAAAACACAGATTTATATCCAATTCCAGTGGGCTCTGTTTATCCCCCTCAGAAGGATTAAGGGACCTGGCAGCAGGGATTTCAGCTGTCAGTGCAAGGTCTAAGCTCTTTCTGCTCTGACCACCGGCATATACCGGGTAGAACTCCAGCAGGCTGCAGGGAGCCAGGAGGGACAGACACAGAGAAGATCCTGGAGAGGATCACTGGAGCAGTCAGAGGGGGCTGCAAGGAGGTACTCACTTGTCTCTGCCAGGCCTCACTCTGACACGGAACAAGGCGAAGACGGGCCGGTGGTCGGAGGTTTTGATGACAGGACAGGAGGAGTATTTGACAGCCTGGATGTCGTCCTTGTAGCGGCTGCGGAACACGACGCGGTCCTGCCGGCAGGGACAGAGGGACACTGAGCGTGGCTGCCCGTCATCCTCCCGGGTTCACAAGAGACAAATCTGTTCATTTATCACACTCCACTTAAGGGAATTAAGAGGTTTGGATGTTGTCTGATCCCAACAGTTGTTCTGAGCCAGCTCTGAGCACGGGAGAAGCCACTCAGGATGTAAGGCAGGGAAAATAAGGTTAACAGCCTGTGCCAAACTCTCTCTGTGCTCACAAATCCAACAGCCCTTTCTTCCAGAAGTCCCAGTTGCCCTTAAGCAACAAATCTTAGCACAAGTGAATCCCCTTTGACTTCTGAAACCATCCCTTACCGTGTAGGAGGGAGTCCTTTGTTTGGAAGTGGTGTCATAGCTGTCCTTTCCTATGTCAAACTTGTAGGAAGGACGGAAATGGATATCAGCCTCTTGGAATCCTTTGAAAATAGACCCTATAAGGGAAGGGGAGAACAGCATGAACAAGCTCCTCCTTCCTGAGAACTGGGTGCTGTGTCTACTAATGCTGGCTAGAAACAACATTCCATGTACATCCCAGAAAAACTTGGGCTTGGGCTCCAGAAAGGGAGCAAGCTCCAGTCCTGACATAGACTGGATGGAAAAATAAGCCAGTGGCTGTTTAGTCAGTGACCAGTCAAACAGAGAACACCTGGTCCATGCACTTCCCCTTCCATTGAAAACTCGTACTGCTTTGCAAATGCTGATCAAATCTAAATTCCCTGGACACTGGCACAGAATGGTGCCCAGGTTATGGAGGAGTCAGATGAAACAGCAGCAAATGTCTTGGGAGGTTACATTAAACAGAGCAAACTGCTACAGCAAAAGGTCCCTTCACACCCTGCCACTGCATTTGACAGCTGCTGAGTCTCTTTTTTAGGGAACTTAACCCAAGAAAGCAGGAAAGGTCTCCAGGAAATGGGGACTGGGCTGACATTACTCCTTTGCTCCTGCAGAGGAGGGACACAAAGAGCTGCCTCTTACCCCGACTCATCTCACTGGTCAGCTGGTCATACACCAGGAGCTTGGACACGTCTGTGTCCGGGTTCTGGTTCAGGATGGAATCCACAGTCTCCCGATCCTTATTCAGCCGGAAGTTGAAGTCACCAAACCAGAAAACTTCATCGAAGCGAGTGGTGACATCACCTGCAAATCCAAACAGAACAGTTCCAGGGGTGCTGCTGAATGTGCTCAGGAACAGGAAAATCCTTCTTTTCCCTCCCAGGAGATGTGATATTGAGTGTGTTTTCTACCTGTGATCACCACTGAATGTGGGAATTAACAACCCAGGAGAAAACAGAACAGAAATGTTAAAAACCACAGAAAAAGCTGGAAAGAGACCAAACTATCTACAGCACCTAAAACCAGAGGGAACACAAAAACCTTATGCCACACTGCAGATATATTCAATTTTCTAGTAAAAGGACTTAATTATTTATCTAGGCATCAAGTTGTCAGCACAGCATTAGGAAACAATAATGGAATTTGGCAAACAATGCTCTAACCTGTGTACATGCAAAGTGACATAAGGTTTCTTCTCTTTAATTTTGAAATAAAGTCATTCCTAATTGTTCTAGAAAACACATGTGTAACATTCATAATAATTAAACAAAAATTAACATATTGCTAAAAAAAAAAACATCATGTAAAAATTCCCTTTGGAATTTTCTCTCTCCCAGTTTTTTTCTCAAATTCCCAATTTAAAGAAAAAAAAATAAATCATGTGAGTAATAACCATCCTCAGATGAAAAGACCTGTAGTCTCTTTTTACACTGTCTCAAAGTGTAACTCTTCTTGTCTGTTTTTCAGTGCAGACTGAGAGACAGTGCCCAGACCCTGCTGCTCTGGGCTCCCCCACCTCATGGTTTCACACTTACTGGAACTGGATCGATAGGGATTGGTGTCCGGGACATTCTTGGGAAGTGTGAGGGCTTGAATGGTTTTATTGTAGTCCAGTTTCCTCTCATTCACTTTACTGTCCCCAGCTGCAAGACAGAAACCCCATTACTGCCAACAATGGATCATTTTCATTCAATGACCGTTTTTGGTTATACCAGGAGCTTCCAAAGGGCATCAGACATTTTCCACATGTAAAACGTGACACTCTGGGAGTGTCTGCACTGAATAATAATGACAGAAAGTGTGGAAAAAGGGATACAGTGGTGCAGAGTTCACTTCTGTTTCTTAAACACAGTTCTTTTGTAAGTTTGTTACCAAACAATCCTCCTGCCTTATCCTTCTCAGCTCAGCAATCCTGAGCTTTGGCTTCAGCCTGTCCTGCTTTCCCACCTCTGTACAGCTCCCTCCCCTCCTCCCTTCAACCAGGCAAGACTGCAAATGTCTCACATGTGAAGTGGGAGGTGATGAAGAGAAAGGAGGTCCCAAAAAAGGTGAAGCAGATTCCCAGAGCTCCCTTGGTTTTGATCTGAGACACGATTCGAGTCGTCACCGTGGCATACTCCACTTCTGGAAGGAGAAAAAGAGGATGCTGTCACTGAAACGCTTCTGGCAGCGAGCAGGGAGGTTAGGAGGGGGAGAAAAGGCCAGGCCAGGCTGGCAGCAGTGCCCTCAGCTGCCCACACACCCGAGCAGAACCAGATGAGGTCCCTGCGGATGAACACGGACATGTAGAGCACGCCGTGAGCGGCCGAGTGCAGCAGGACGTAGTGGGGGCCCAGCGTCTCCTGCAGGCGGATCTCCCACTCCCTTCTGCAGGAAAGAACAACAGCTGGATCACACAGACAGCACAGGAGACAACAACCAGGAGAGCAGATCAGCCCTGGGCACACACAGCAGTCCCCCTCACACACATCAGGCCACAGGCAGAACCTCCACTGAGCTGAACTGAGGGGTGGTGCTGAGGCGCCACAGAAATCAGCAGAGCTTTGCCATCAGCTGCCCTGACAACAGGATGGGATTCTGCATGCCCAGAAAAGCTGTTCCATCCCTGGAAGTGTCCAAGGCAAGGCTGGACAGGGCTTGGAGCAACCTAGGGCAGTGGAAGGTGTCCCTGCTCATTGCAGAGGCTGGGACTGGATGAGCTTTAATGTCCCTTCCAACCCAAACCATTCTGGGATTTTATGATTTACAGATCTCTGTGACTTTTTCCTCTAAACCCCACTTCCTCTGGTGCTCATGCAACAGAATTCAGTCTTGTTAAATGGGTTGATTATTGCAAATATTAGGAATATGATGGAGACTATTTCTAGTCTAATTCAAAGCAAAATGATTAGTTAACAATAAAAGAAGATGATTCATTACATTGTTTTTGCTACCTGTCTGGACAGCCTTCTTGAACCCCAATGACATACATGTCCTGGGCAAAGTCTGGGTCTGTTGGCAATAAGAAGTCATCCAGATTCACTGGAAGTTCCTATTACACAAGAAGTTTAAAACAAAAACAGAGAAAAGGAAAGAAGTATTAGTTGTGCAAAAATTTACTAGAAAAATACCTTGTAATTTGACAAAGATGATGACTCAGGTTGACAAGGAACACAGTCAGGAACAGAAAAACATCACCCCAATCCTTGCAGTGAAGCTGGAGCACCTTTATTGCTGCCAAAAGACCTGTGAAGACTTCTGTGCACTCACCTTCTGCCCCTGCATGTTCCAGGTGGCCACAAAGATTCCCATATTCCGATCAGGGAAATACCTGCTAAGCTCTTCTGCTCCCATTAAGGCACCACTTGCCAGAAGGCTGCCTTCCATATAACTCCTGTGGACAGAAGACCCACAAAAGAGCATCTAAGGAAAGGGAATGGCAGCTGGGATATTGGTTTGTAACGCCTGAACCTTGAGATAACCAAGAATATACCTTTAAGAAGAAGGGATTTAATATTTATATATTCTGCTTGCCTAAAGTTCCTTCCAAAGCCAGGACATGAGGATGATGGTGAGGCTGATGCTGTTCAGGTTCTGTGATGAGAAGACTGAAGCCATGCAAAGTCCTCAGCCCCACCAAAACTCATCCACACACAGAACACAAAGAAATTGGTTTGATAACCTCCTCAGTTTGCCCAGAAAAGCTGTGGCTGCCCCTGGAAGTGTCCAAGGCCAGGTTGGCAAGGGCTTGGAGCATCCTGGGATAGTGGAAGGAGTCCTTGCCATGGCAGGGGTGGGACTGGATGGGCTTGGAGGTCCCTTTCACCCAAACCTTTCCATGATCCTGTGATCCCATTAAATTTGAGTACCTTGAAGCAGCTCAGGTTACTTCAAACAGAAAAACAGCTCCACCATTCCCAGTGTTCTGGCATCAAGTTTCTCCTAACCAGAAACTCAAAGTCACATCCTTCCTTCAATTCAGCTCATCAAATCAGCTTCAAGAAAATAATTTATTGAGCCTGAGGGCTCAAAATATCCCACTGGGGAAGGACAGACTCATCCCACAGCACCTGCCTCTCTGAAGGACACGCTTGCAGAGGTGAGGGATACTGGCACAGAGACTGCACGTTGAATAAGCATTTTTAATCTTGCTTAAGCTCTGCAAATAACGATGAGAGAATAATGTCAGGGAGTTCTGGGCAACCCAACACTGCCCACCTGGCTTCCAGATGCTTTAGGGAGGAACGGGAGAGAAAATCCTCATGGCAAACAAGCAACAATCTATCTTTGGGGATTTTTTACTAGCTACTAACACTTCTATTTATCTCAGAATTATTCCCCTCTACTACTGACTCCCACGCTTTGGATGAATGATTAGATTTTCCCCTCCTGGAGAAACTGGGGCAGAGGAGCTCCTGTGGGATACTGGAGCAGTTCCCAATACATAATTTGATCCTGCCAGGAGCCAAACAAGTGCAACATCTGCTCAGTGTCTCACAGGACTGTGATAATATTGCACGAGGATTTCAATTTAAAATATCTGGTGCTATTTTTTTTTTCCTATAATTTATCATTTTGCTCCAAGCCCAACGTGCTTTTAGATTTTTCTAAAAATTAGTTTTCCCAACTGCTGGCATGCACAGCTACTGTCTCTTAATTCTCAGAACAGATTAATTAATTAAATTATTAATTAAATATTACAGGCAAACTGGCAGCAAATTGAACTCGTATTTATGAATATACCCAGCTAAAAGGAGCAAAAGCAGAGTATTTTCACTGATCTCTTCATCTTCCAACTGTCTCCACAGCAGGTTAAATAACACAGGACGGCTTTTGTGCTTTACCAGGAGCTCAGACGTTCCCTGCTCCTGCCCAGAGGGATTCTCCTCCCTGCTGACACCCCAAACTCTGCCAGGAGAAGCTGGGGGAGCCCTACCTGCTGCGGACATCCTTGGCTCGGATGGGAGTGAGCACGCTGAAGGTGGATTTCATGGAGTCTGTGGAGCAGTTGTCATAGAGAATCCCATTGCCCTGCAGCCTGGAGTCGCTGAGGCTGCTGCTCACCCTCCCAAACTTGTGCTGAGAATAATGTCGGTAATCCAGACAATCTGAGTCGATCCTATTAGCTGTCCTCAGCGAAGGGGAGGCCACGTTGAGCTCCATGGGGGGCAGGGGCCGGGCCGGCATGATTTGGGACAGCCGGGGTTTGCCCCCTGCAAACCCCTTGCCCCGCAGGAGCCCCCCAAAGGCACTGGAGATCTCGGAGGCTCGTTTGCCCAGGTCCGAGGCGCCTCCCCTGCTCTTCCCCCCGGGACTGGCTTCCAAGGCGTCTGGTGAACTGTGCAAGGGATCCTGCTGGCAGCAGGGATTGCAGGGGCTGGCCCTGCCCCTGGTGGGAGGGCTGGGGGACGCTTCCTGCAGGGAACCGTTGGAGGAGCTCGTCTCGTTGGGATCAGTCAGACTTTCCTGGCTTGTCCTAAACCGTCTCCACTTCCTCCAGCTCTTTTCATCCAGGGATGCAGCACGCTCCAGCCGGGGCTTCCGAGGGGGCCTTGGAGTGATCGATTTAATTTTCATGTTGGCTTTGAGTTCTTCTGGCAGAAGCTTTAAGGTCTCGCTTATGGGGGTGCCTATTTTCGGAAGTGCCCCGTCGCTCCCAGCCTCCTTTTTGGCTGCTTTTCCAGCTTTTTTCGCCTGCAGGTCTTGTACTGCCCCACCCTCCATGCTCCGAGTAAGACACACCCTTGAGCGCTGTGGAAATCCATTTGGAGTACTCATTGTCCCCCAGGTACCAGCTACGGATGCTGCTCCAGATGAAGTTCCTCAAAGCATAGTTTCCTCCCCTTTATCACCCTGTGGGTTCACAGGGCTTCACTCGGCCAGCAGGACATGGGAATTGCAGACAGCTCGGTTTTTAGCTGGGAATGAAGGGCAGGTGGTCGTGTAGGCAGATACATTGTCTGCAGAATTCCAAGAGGTGGGATGCCTGGATTCCCCCCAAGAGAAAAATGTAAGAATGAGACGTTATTGAGCTGCAAACTCAGAAAGCATCTCCTTGCAGGACCTCCCTCTAGCACAACTCAAACCTTAACGTGACCTTGTTAGAAAAACCACTGTTATTTCCCGCTTTTTTCCCCAAAAACAGAGCGGTGACCTCGTCCCTGCTGCAGACACCGCGGCTGTGTACACCCTGCTCTGCGAACGGGCTGTGTGTCCTGTTAGCACGAAAGGAAATTTAAACCGCACAGAAACCACGGCTCCTTGTCCTTGCTGCTCACACGGCGTCACCAGCACAACCAGCCCGCAGCACCGGCTGCCCCAGGCCAGGAAATTCCCAGTGATCCCACAGCCGGGAAACCGCTGCCGCCCTGTCCTGCCTTGCACCCACCCTGACACCGAGAAATACCCCGGGGTGGGGATCGGGTACGGAAATGGGGTTCGAGGATATTTCTACACGGGGGAAGCACCTCGTCATTCTGCGGCTACCGCGGACCGGCCTCCCCAGCCCGCAGCGCCCCCGGGCGGCCGGAGGAGCGCGGGGCGCCCGCCCGGCAGCGAGAGAGCAGCGATCGCACCGTACCGGAGGAGGGCGGCGGCTAAACAGCAGCGTAAAGGAGACGTTTTACACTTAGATAAACTTTAAAGTTGCCTGTATTGAGCCTAAAGCGTCAGTGTTGACCATTTCAGTACAAACACGGAATCGCAGACTGGTTGGGGTTGGTAGGGACCGTAAAGATCACTCAGTTTCCAACCCCTGCCAAGCCCCATCGCACCTGGCCTCGGACACTTCCAGGGATGGGGCAGGCACAGCTTCTTTGGGGACCCTGTGCCAGGGCCTCACCACTCTCACAGGGAAGGATTTCTTCCCAAAATCCCTTCCAAACCTACTTTGACGAAGCTGTTCCAACACCAAATACTCCAAGGCTGCCTTTCCTCACACGGCTCATTCCCCGACAAACAGGAGAGGTTCCTCCACCCAGCTCACTAAAGCAATAACCACAAGAAGAAAGTAAAATGTGAAAGTGCTCCAGAGCGCAAAATATTTTATTTAAGAATTTACAGTGTCAAATCTTACACTTAGGAAAGACAGCCGCTCCCAGCTCAGAGGGAGCCTCCTTGAATGAAGGGGTTTGGCAGTCTCTACTGAAAGGAGAAAATAATCAGCAGCCTGGCTGGACTAGAGGAAAGCCAAGTGTCTGATTAGGTTTCAATTATAGAAAAGTAAACCACACTGACTGCTGCTGCCCATGTCTGGAACTGAGTATGGACCAGCACAAAAAGGATTCTAATCCCCCCCAAATAGTGTTTTAGTTGGGCTGCATACAAACCTTCTGGGACATACATAAGGCTATCATGATCTTAGAAAAGTGGTGTTATTCAAGAAAAGAAAAGAAAAAAAAAACAAACAAAAAAAAAACCCAACTGGGGACAAATACTGGCAATTTCACATTCGTATTACTTCTACTCCTGGGCAGAAATTCAAGTAAAATCAAATAGTTTGGTGGCAAGTTCTAAATAAAATATGGCCTAATGATTTAATAAATATTTAAAGTTAATTTCTCTCTTTGCAGATAATTCAGATTCTTCAGTGAACATAAACGCTGCATATCATGGTTTTCAAGATCTCCTATATTAAACCTAAAGATTTTAAAGTCCATCTGTGGAGGTCTAATCCATCTACTCTTAGTATGAAATTTAGCTGTTAGCTATTTAAGACCTTGGTTATTTTAGTAATGGAGATTCAAGAACGGATTATTACACTGATTCTGGCACTCCAAAAAACAAAAAAAGGAAAAAATAAACAACTTTCAAGCTGTAACCCCCCAGCTGCAGAGTGCCAGCAGTTTGAGAGAAAGCAAAGTAACCGTATTGCACTTAAACAAACACTCACTCGTCAAGAGAACAGCGCTGGCTATGATACAGAGCTCCTTCCCACTATACACTTGGCTTTACAGGTAGTCTAAACCACAAACTACATACAGACTAGGAAAGATCCAAATCAAATCAGGATTGGATTACAGTCACAGTTTTCATTCAATATAGGTCGATTTATTTGGATGAGCTGTGGCCCCCTTTCCCCCCTCCCAAAAACCAAACCAGCACGAGGCAGCTCCTGGGTGAGCCTCTCCCAGGGGAACATCTCTGGTTCCACACTCTGGCTGAAAGCATCACGATTGTGCATGGTCCTCTTTAAGGCCACAGTGCTATGTTACAATGTGGACATTTTTGTTTTTTAACCCCTGCTGGGAGGGGAGCATCCTTCAGAAATTAAGAAATCCCTGAAACTATGTCTCGGAAGGTCACGCTAGTAAGGTGTAAAATAAACATAAGGAATAAATTGCCTATGCAATTTACAAACGGGTTTTGTAACAGACAGCAACTATTTCCTCTCATGTGTCTATTCTTTATCACAGCAAAGCTATTTCTAGCCAGGTTTTGAAAAGGAAAAGTTACATATATTTCGTGTTTGGTAATGGTTCGCTTAGATGAGGTGCAAGCATGAGAAAGATCACCCATCATCAGATTTCTGTCATGTCAACTGCAGCTGACACCACGTGCCAGAAGGCTGAACAGTTCTTTGCATACTCAGAACATGAGTGAGGATTCCAAATACAAAGCCATTGTATTCTACTTCAACGTTGGATACTTCCTCTGTCCAATTCTTCCCAGTCTTGAACTTCCAGTGGCTGCAGGAGACTGAGAGAAGAAAAGGAATAAACAAAATGTTCTGCAGAAGTGTCGTGTTGGAGACAGAATTCGAAACATGGGGAATAAAGTCTGGAATGGACACTTGTTAAATTGAACAGGTGCCAGGCTGATCTTTGTGCACATTTAACACTCTGTGTGGAACACCCCAGATTAAGCTGGTAAAGCACAGAATCACCTTTGGTTTCAAGTACAGAATCAGACTGGTTTGGGTCAGAAGGGACTTTAAAGTACATCCCATTCCACCCCCTGCCATGGGCAGGGACACCTTCCACCATCCCAGAGTGCTCCAAAGCACATCCAGCCTGGCCTGGGACACTCCCAGGGATCCAGGGGCAGCCACAGCTTCTCTGGGAAATGTTGGATAATAAGGATAAGGAAAAGGGAAGATGAGGCCTTCACTCACTTGTGCAAATTGCGAGGGGTTGTAGAACGGTACCGCTCCTGTTGCAGGTGCCCCCGAGGGTGGACCAGTGGCAGGCTGGGAAGAGAAAACACTGAATTAAACAAGGGCAGAGCTCCAGTGCCTCTCAAACGTGGTCTGCTAAGTTATACAGAGCAAATATTCACAGGAATAATGCCAACAACATGGAGAGAGCAGCCTATTGGAACAACTGCAGAGTGCTGGTACAGTTTGCATCCAGATCTAGAACAGGACTGGCTTCATGTAGGAATTGGCCAAACAATGTCACATGCATCAACTGCAAAGAGCTCTGCAGATCCAAAGCATGCAAAACCAACACAAGACACCAGTGCAACCTCACTCCATTAGTATCTTCTGCCTTTGTTAGTACACCTCAGGGCTTGCCCCAAAATAAACATTCTATGTCAGGTTTTGCTTTGCTAAGAAATATCAGAAAGGTTTGTGTCACCCCTTTGTGGTGACCCCAAGAGCTCTGGGACTTCCAGCAGAGATGAAGCATTCCTTTAATTCCTACAGGGACTTTTCTAGATGGTTTATTACCAATTTGAGATTGGCAGCAGCAGAATGACCAAGTTTTGCTTGTATTGAGTCTTTTTAAGAGGTTTGGTTTGAGGATTTTGAGGGTATTTTTGTTTAAAATCAACTGATTTCTTTAGTATCCCAGAAAAAAGATGATGAAATTATGTGAATCTCTTAGGAACATAAATAAAAAGCATGCCTGGATTACATGCACTCTCATAAATACACAAAACTGAAGACCCTGTTTGAGTGTAAAAAGGAACACTACATCATGATCTACTTTTAATGATATTTTTGTGAAATGAGGGGGAAATGACTAAAAGTAGCATTAGTATTTGAGCAAATGCAAAATAAAGAGGGAGGGAGGGAAAGTAAATAAGTTAACATAAATGAGAATGGCCAGCCACATGTACCTGATTAAAATGCTGGCTTACTTCACGTGATAATGAACTCATTGAACTAGAGCGCGAAAGCTACAAAACAGCAAGAACACACAAATACAAAAAAACACAAATAAAAAAAGTCGTCATGCATGTCACTGCCCCAAGCTTTCAGTTGTTTTATTTCACTGTCAAAGTCTCACTGCCAAAGGTTAAACCAACTTCAAGTTAAAAAAATAAACAAAAACAAACGTAAAGCCAGAAGTTAGTTTAAATCAAAAAGACTTCTTAAAGCACAAAATTATGTAGGTATAGAAAACATTTAGTAGGAACAAAGGTAATGTTACTCTGCCTTGGCACACTGGAGCAATTTGTTCTCCTTGTGTCTTGCACTTATTATTAGTGGAATTACATGCATGCATGGAGGCAAGAAGAGACCCTTAAACTGCTACTGACATTTTACTCTGAAAAGGGCTTTTTAAAGTACTTATATAGGAAATGAGATCACAGAATGTAGGATGGGGAGGCTGAGCTTCTCATACAGGCTTAGAGGTCTTTTCTGTACAATTTTGGAGGCAGTCAAATCCCATCTTGGCTACTTATGAGCAACTGAATCAGTTATTTCTTTAGGTGGCCCATTGTAAAACCACTACAATTAACTGTAAAAGCGATTAATTAAAGACTTTGCATCAAGCCTTACCTCGCCTGACTGGGAGCCATCAGGGTTAGGAACATGAAGTCCAGATCCAGCAGGAAGGGCTGCAGGGTTTAAGTACTGAAGAGAAACAAGGCACTTCAGGTTATCATGGTAGCTAGGAGGCTATTTCCCATTTCCCTTAGAGATCCCACTGAAGCAGAGCAGTGTCACAGCACATCAGGCAGGTGTAACATGCAGGGTAAGACTCTTCCTGTGCTCTCACTGCCTTTCCTGGCACATGCTGCACCCCTGGAAGCTGCAGCCCTGCCACATTAGGAAATGCAACCTCCCATTCCCATTTTCACTTGCATTTCCCTTCTGTTCTTTAAGCAAAACGTTAAACCACAACCCCACAACACCACCAATGTGCTTTATGTACTGTGGCTGTGAAACTGCTGCTCAGAATCATGAGGGGGCTCAAATGACAACTCTGAGTTCTACCTACAAGCCATTCCTTCTAACCCACCTCTGGTTCCACAGCTGCAGCAGGGTCTGTGTTGGTTTGGTTTGCAGCTGCTGTGTGCTCTGCTGCTCCACTCCCTTCCATGGGCTGGGATTCCCCTGGAACTACAGAGCAAACAGGATTTAGCCAAACACACCATGCCCATAAACAGCCCAACAACCTCCCCACAACCCTCTCCACACACCTGAGTTTGGAACAAACACGTTGGCAGGAATGGGCATTGGTGCCAAGGGGGCAAACAGGTCTGATGGTGCAGGAAGAGCACCACTCGCCTTGGCTCCTCCCGGATTCAGGACATCCACGTAGCGGGCTCTGCTTCCAGCTACAAGTAACACAAACAAGCCCTGTGTTAGCCATGCCTGTGTCTACTCTGGACAGTCTGCTGGTTAAAGCATCTTTCAGGATCAGAAAACAACACTGCAGGGATACAAACAGGAACACCCAAGTCATGAGACTGTGACAGCAGTGCAGGAGCTGGGCACGAGCAAAGCCAGCAACAGCCACAGCTCCACTGAGCTGCCAACTGTTCCCAAACAACCCTGGGAGAGTCAGGACTTCTGCCTTCATATTTTAAGCAGGAGAAAGTCTTCAAATACCAGTGCTGGCTGTTACCTGCTCTCCTGGAGAACACATTGACAGAGGCACCAGGTGGGCCTCCAGGTCCAGGGGGAGCAGCCTGAGGAGCTTTAGGAAATCCTGTTGGAGGTGGTGGAGGAGGTTTACTCTGCAGGGAAAACAAAAAATTCAAGTCACATCATTGAGTGATGTTGCACATTTCAAACCAAATTCAGTAAAAAGCAGCTTGTAAGAGCCAGTAACAGATTAAAGAAAATTCTGTGCCAAGTATAAATTTTGTTTTCCACATGGAGAATTCATGAGGACTCAGGTTTTTACCTCTTCTTCTGGTTCATCCAGATTAACCCAGCGTTGCTTCTGCTCATCCCAAACAATCTAAAAGAAAATCACAGTCAAAAACAAAGAGCTCAAAGCAAGCTGCTAAAAAAGTTTAAAATAATTGTATCTGATTTTCTTTTTAAAAGCTGGTCTTAGAGTAAGAATAATCTTCAGAGTTTTACAATCATTTGTTTACTCATCAGAACAATGTTCATCTGTCATCCAGGAGAACATTAGGAACAAATTCAAGTGTATGAAGGTTTTTGAGGCCTTACTGATTTATTCTTGTCATCTGGCAGGTGAGCCTCATTCTTTCCTTTTCCCATCAGCCAGCGAAACCAGGTTGCACCAGTCTAAAAACAAATTAAATCTGCTCAGTTAATTCTCTCCCTCTCAGTTAATTCTTGCCTCACTTTACAGGCAAGTTTAAAGAAACTCATGCAACAACACATTTTCTGTTAGGGACTTCAATTCTGAGACCAGAATTGCATCTAACAAATAGAAATAAACATTTTAGTCAGGACTTCTTAAGTACAGTGGACCAGGGGTTACCACATTTAATATCAAATCTCCTCCAGCTGTAGGTACCTTTCTAAGAAATTTTACCTTTCTAGGTGCTGCCTCCTTCTTTGTTTCTTTTTTAGTCTCTTTCCCTGCAGGAGCAGAGGGGGGAGGAGAGGGTTGTTTGGCTGCAGAGTTGGATCTCTCTCGCCCCACAGAATGGGCAGAGGACTCTGAGGTTGTCCGGGACCTTCGCCCGTAGCCCTGTGTGACAAATACACGGGAGAGCACAAAGTTGGCACTGCTGCAGTGATGGGTCACATTTCATCTTCCTAAAAACACTCCCTCATTGAAAAATCCATACAGTTAATACAAAATAAACCTCAAGTTGGAGCTCTGTCCTGCTGCCTGGTTAGATATCAAGCCAGGACATAAATGCATAATAAACAAGCAGATAAATATCTGACACAGCATTAATTTTTTATCAACTATTTCCACACTAAGACATTTAATCTGGTTCTTTGGGGACTTTTCAAAACCAAGCTTCAAGTCTTGCTGAGGATCAATACAGAGTCCCCCAAAACCTCTTGTGTTTGCACTGTGCTGCAATGCAGCTGAAGAAATGTATGAAATAACAATACCATGTTGGCCATTCTGCCATAGAAATCATCCTCTCTCTGTTCAGGGAAGGAGTTTTGGGAAGGAGATTCTGGGGCAATTCTCTGCATTCCTTAAAAAAAAAATTAGATTATGTTAGCAGGAACACACACCAACAAAAAAACCTGCAGTAAACACCAAAGCCCTCAAGCCCCACGATAGATTTAAGGCAAAAATTTTCACCAGTTATGAGTTTTGTGCTAGAGAGAACCTTGTCTTCTAAAGAATGAGAGCTGCAATTGCTGTGAAGTTTTTCCTCTCCTGTCTGAGTTTGTGTTTGTTCTAAACACAGGCCAGAGCAGGCTGAGGGATGCAACCATCAGGATGGAGCAGTTAAAGGTTCCTCACATCTCAGATTCTGCCAAACTTAGGTTTGCTTCCCTCCAGATCTGTCAGGCTCTGCTATCACAGAGTAAAACTGATGAGGGTCCTAAAAGCTCCTGTCCAGAAGCAAAAATCTCTGAAGGTCCAGCTACAGACCCTGGAAACAGAACTGTCACTCTCCCTGCACTCAGGGATTATCTGTCAGGGTCTAAATCATGACCTGCTGGGTCTGACCTCACTTTTAAAGTAAGCCAAATCAGCAGGATGAGTACTGCAACTTTTCACAGATGTTTCTACACCATTACATGGTGGTTTTAAATTTCAGTACCCAAAACACTTCATTCCCTTCCTAAGGAGGGAAATCTGTTTATTAAGGTCCCAGACCTGTCTCCAGGTTTGTCTGCTCTTCTGGCCGTGGTTCAATTTCTTGTGGTGGCCCTCCTGGGGGTAGTGTTGACCCTAAATATAGTGGGGATGGTTCAGTTCCATAGGGATTTGAGAATCCTTGAGGTGCAAAGCCAGGTCCTGGACCAAGAGGCTGAGGAGCCACTGGATAGAAGGGGACACTTCCCTGGTCACCAGGAGGAATCATGCCAGCTGAGCCATCAAGGACAGCCTGAGGTACTGCAGCATGAAAAGAAAAACAGAGATAAGAGTTACAATTAAACAGAAATTCCAGTGGGAACCTTTTACTCTGTGAATGAAACAATACAGAAGTGAAGTCTCCCTGTTCCAAGCAGCCTCTTGAGTGGTTTCTTATGTCAGAAACCTGAAACTTGGTTTTCTCTCTGTCATAAAGGATATGAAACACCAACCTGAAGGCATCAGCTGCACGCTCTGCATCTGTTGAGCCATATTGGGTAACAAGGATGCCAACAAGGCATTTTCAGCACCTGGACCCACGTCACGGCCACCTCCCCCATCACACTGACTGGCACGGTCCAGTTCAGAGCTGGGAGTGCTGCATTCATAGGGAGGGGGAGTGGATCTGTCTGTGTTATAGGCTATTGCACCCTCCTGCATGAAAAAGCAAAATACCATTAACTGATCTGCACCAGACATTCAGTTCATAACCAAGGGAACACCGAGCAAAGGAAATTTTAGGTGTGAAAACAGTTTTTTAGTGTTCAGTCAAAAAAACCTGAGCTATCAGCCATTTATAAGCCAAGATCAACCAAATAATTTAAAGGGCTTATTTGTTTTTAAATTGCAACACAGTTAATTAGCTCAGAGTTCAAATTTCTAACACATTTGTTTAAATAAATGATAATTATTTCCATTCTGTTATAATCTAGCAACACTAATCCACACACAAGGTATTTTTATGGCAAGCACATCCCCTGATTACTGGAGCCTAATGAGTCTTGCAATTCTTGCATTATGGTATTAAGAAAAACCTGTCTCATGTAAATTTAACTATTCTGTACTGAATCTCAGGGCTGAAGTCTGGTAAATTCACTTGGTTTACATCATAACATTTGCAATTTAGGACATGAATATATAAAGTCACATCCCATGTTTCTGTGACTAGCAGTGTAAACAAAACCATTTTGGAAACTGGATTTACACTAATCCTTTAGAGAGAGTAATTCATGCACACACTGTACCTTGATCTGCCCATCCACATGTCGAAGTGTTACTAACCAGGAGGGTTCAATAAAAGACTCCTGTTCTGGTTTTTCTTTGATCTGAGGGTCAAACAGGCGCAGCTGGGATGACATCTGAGCAAAGGAACCATTGCAAAGGGTGAGCTCATCAGCCACAGCTTCCCACCTACAACACCCAGCCACAAACACTTCATTCTTCCTCATGTTACCTGGATCAGCTGCCCAATCAGCACAGGGGAATAGTAATGTGGATCTTTCAGGACAGTTCTGGAAATCACTTCACAGTAGTGGAAAGCCTGGGCAGCAAGGCCCATCTCAGCCAGCCGACAGGCGTAGATGAACTTGAACACCTGGGGAGGCAAGCAGGACAAACAAGGCAACTGATCACAACTCTGAGTGCTTACAAACAAAAGGCAGTCTGCCATTTCAGCTGAAAGCTCAAATATCTCATTATCACATCTGAAGTTTAAGGAAAAAGCATTCAGTTCTCCTCTTCCACTTAATGCATCCAGTGGAAGTTGTTTATTTGTCTGCCAACAAATTCTGCTGGATTTTTCTTTTGGAATATAGAATTACAATAACAAAAGTTAAAATTCAGAAGTTCGGGATGTAGAGGTGAAAAAAGTGAAAATGAAATGTGGCAACAGGAAAACAGCTATATTGCATTACTATCCATGAATATTTCATTTTATAACAAATAAAATATTTGCCACATCGACTATAGCACACAAGAGATCAGAAGCATGAAATCTGCCAAAATAGAAACCAAAGCAAAACAGGAACAGCTCTTCACCTGGAAATTGGGCAAGCAGCCAGGCTGACTTCCTAGTGACTGTGCATATTCGTAGGCTTCTGTTCTTTGAATGGCTTCATTGGTGGCAAACTTTAGAAATGGCAAGCTGTTCCAAATAGGAGAAGAAAAATATTGAGTTTATATATGCTGACAATAAAGACAGATCTGTCAAAGTCAGACACACAGCTCTGTTAGACACAAAATATCAACAACTTCTACAAGACAGTAGACATCAAATAGTTATCTCAAAACCAGCTAGTGAGGATAAGGGGAACAGTGCAATTCAGCCTTTCAAACTTTCATTTTTGTATTGAGAAAGTTGTGTTTAAAGAAACAAAAAATCCAAACCTGTGATTTGATCCAATTAGGACAAGCTTTGTTGTCTTCCTTGTGTAAACTCCAAACCCAACCTGGGCCATAAGGTAACAAAAATGAGCAGCATCCAGCAGGCCTTTAGAAGCTGCAGAGAAATAAAGGACAGAGATCAGAATATTTCAGTGGCACATTCAGTGTCTTGTATTGTTTGGCTTTGTATTCAAATGCCTTCACAACAGAGACAAGCCCATATAAAACTGTTCCACTTTATATTTTATAAAGAAATTGCCTGCTTTCAAAAAAAATAAAAATAGGCTGAGCAATCAAAGCTTTTCCTTCAGACATCACCCTGTTCATTCCCCAAGAGTTACCAAGAGTGTCTCCCATGGTAGCAATGGTCCTGGATTCCAAGTCCACATTATTGGTCAGGTTGGATAACACCATTGCTAGATGAGGCCTCCAGTCTCCCCACTTCTCATCTCCACAGCACTAAAATTAGAAGAATTACTAGGTCAAATCAGTGACTGGAGCTCTGCATGGGTCCTAAAAAGGACCACAACAACTGCTCTGACATTCTAGGAAAGATTTCTGTTGGGAACTCCACTGCTCCCTGCAGCTCCCAGTGAATCTTACCGTGGATGCAGCTGGCATCCTTCCAGACATGAGCTGGTAAACGGTCTGCAGAGGGTCATTAATTGGGAGGCTGTTGGCAAATCTACAGAGACATTGCAGAGGAAAACAAAACACAAACGTGGGGTAAGCACTCAAAATGTCCTTCAGCTCTCAGTAGCAATTAATCTAACCTAGTTCAAGAGAAGGATGTGCTGTGTGAAAATACTACACTGAAGAAGCAAATGCTCAGTGGATAATGCTCAAAAGTAAAACATTCCCAGTGAACTGGGTCTGTCACTCTAACACCAGTCAGCCCAAGCTAGGAAAACCTCTGGATTCTCCTCAAGCCAGATGACTTTAACAAAATTGACAGTTGAGTTTTTGCAGTTTTTTCCAAGCAAGGCCACAGATGACATTGTTCAAATACCCCTGAAATGGAACAGGTGGCACAGAACAATTTCTCAGCTTTAAGTTTATAGTCGGAAGACCTCAGAATATAAAGTAACAAATGCCAAATAAATACACAGTAAAATTAAAGCATAATTATTCCATGAACTGCTATGGATAACCCATGATTTTGACACTCTCCACCTCATTAGCAGAACAGGCAGCCAAATTCTATCAATCAACAAGCAACCCAGTACCTGGTCATCACTCTTGCATGTGTCCTGCTGTCCATTTTGCTGGCAAGGAGCAGAGCATGACCCCACAAACCATGCTTCATGGCAGACTCCAAAGCATCCTGATCAAGACAGAAATTAGTTTCCTGAGAATAACTTCACATATTACTCACAAACCACTTCTACAATAGTAATTTGTGATCAAATCAAAATATGTTTATATAAAAGCTAACACACAACTATAATTTTGCTTTAGATTGTGAACTGTAGGGCAAAACACTTTCAGTATCAATGTGGTGTAGTGCCATGAAATAATTAGTGCACTACAGAAGTTGCAAAAATAAGCAGCAGCACAAGCATTCACCTTCTTACGGCCATAAAGCAGCAGCTCCCTGAATCTCTCAGTCTCCTTCTCAAAACTGTCAACTGTGGTTAGAAGATTATCAGTGAGAAATGAGAGCTGGGCTTCACCAGATTCTTCTTCCACTTGTTCCAAAGCCTCATTAGTGAAATCAATCAAGTTTGCCTCATTAGGGGACTTCCCAGGAAGCCACACTGTTTTATGATCTCGGAGCAGAAGTTCAGCCAGGTCTGTTCCCACAACAGTCTGTGTGTGTGGAGAGAGAACAGAAATTGAAGCATCTGTTATTTCAACACTGCCTGCATTTTGTCACTTCAACAGCAATATGTGAACAGCAGCACCCCTGAGCAGCTGAGGATGAGTGCCCAGTTCACACATTCCTTCAGTCTATGAAATATTCCAAGATCAGTGACTACAACACACATTCCTGACCTTCACACCAAAACTATTTGTGTACAAAATACTTCAGGATAGATAAAAACTCAAGCAGTGAGACATACCCCATTCTGCCTGCACAACAGTACAATAAAGTCCCAAAGAAGACTTGCAGATTCTTTGTCAATTAAATTTTCATTCTTAAAACACTGTGCAGCTTTACTTTGTGCAAAATTAATAACATCCACTTTATGGGTCTCATCCCTGAGGAAAAAAAATAAGAAAAAAGTTTTTAATGAGACAAATGTAAACATTCAGGTCATTATTTCTGATTAGAATGGGGAAAAAATTTAAAGCTCATGAATTATTTAAGCAGGTGAAAAGCCACAAATATTTTAAGTCAGTTTAAATCCTGTTATTTACAGGCAATGAAGAAATTATTTCTGAAAACTGTAGGAACATACTTAGCAAGAGGACCAGGAAAGGCTCTCATCTCTTCTTGCTCTGGAGAATGTTGTAACATAGTCTAAAACACAAATACAATCCATAAGAAATTCTTGTAACTGTACCTTTTGCTTTTTACCAATAAAACCCCCAGACCTGAACATAACTCATGGTGTAATCAAGAAATACAATGGGTGACTTGCAACCTGCTCAAGGGTGATGAATTACAAAATCTGCTTTACAAGCAAGTTACTCTGTACACCATCCTGAACAAAATTATAAGGAGCTGGGTGATCTCATCATGACTAAGTCATCTCTCAGAGGGAAAGAACTTTGTTTTACTTGTGATTACAGTCCAAACAGACAAAGATTCATTCACTGACATAAAAAAAAGAGAAATCAGGAAGCAATAGATTAAAGCTCCCTACTCCTCCTCCAAAAGAAAGACCTTTATTCCATTACTTCCCATTTTTCCTTTTAAACTTTACCTCCATGCTGTGGATTTCAACCAGAGCTGGCTGGCCCTCAGAAGGCAGGTTTGGCAGTGCTTTTATTAAGAAGCCCCCAGGCCCAAACCTGGCACAGATATGAGGCACTGAAAATTTCTCAGGCGTTGAGGGCCTTAAAGGTGCTGAAATGGGGAGAAAAGATAAAATAAGAACAGGTAACCTGTCTTGCAACTAAGTAAACTTGCTGATGTATTTACATAATTCAATAATCCTGCAGTGTTAGTGGAAAACACCCTGTTATTGAATTTGGTTGAACTTTGTAAGAAACAAATAATCAGTTCCTTTATAGTCCCAAATGTGAAGATTTGCAATAACTAGAACAAAACTAGACTACAGAACTTTAAAACCCAGTTCTTTTTTTCAATGCAGGGGCTTTGATTGTTTGTATCAGACACATTTCTGTCATCTCTGTACGAACACAGAACTCATCTTCTGTAATGACAGACACCAAGATACTTCGGAAAAGCTTTTCCAGAGGAAGTGTTTTGTATGTACAGCACAATGCCTTCCCTCATATCCCTCCCCAGCGTGCCCATACCTTGTTCCACAGCTGACCAGCCCGTTTCAGCAGGGTAGCCATAGTCTGTGAAAGGCTGCTGTCCATCAAAGCTGGGCTCATACCCTCCATAGGGATAATCTGCGTGGAGGGACACTGCCTGCGCAGGAGTTTCATAGGCATTACCCGTTAGATCGTGACTGCTCCTATAGAGCTGGCTCTAGACAGATCACATTAGTGAGGGTTAGCTGGGAGCTCAGAGTTACACAAAGCAAGCAGCACTGCAGACAGTGAGCATTCCCTCCTGGCAGCTTCCATTCCCAGTGCTCCTTTAAACCAGGCTTACTGCATCGCTGCCTTGCAGAAAGCCACCCTGTGAGACCCTTCTGTGGCAAGGGGCTACAGCAGGTAATTAATGTAAATTAATGTATCTTTGTCTTCTCCCCCAGTGTTTTTGCCATCATTTGATCTGTTCACAGCCAAGCATGTTCAGTTCTCTCACAACAGAATTTCTGTGTGCTTGTGTGAGGATTATAGCACAAGTTCTGTTACCAACAACTGTGGGTCAGAACAAATGTTCACCTCTGCTGCAGCAGAATCTCAACTGAATAAACCAAATAAATGCCAAAGGACTACAGGTGCCTAAAGATTAATGCCTAAATGATTTCCAATATCACTTCAAACATTACTAAATGAATTGGAATTCAGACTGGGAAAGTACCTAAACTTCCAAGAAACATGAACCAACTACAGGTAAAATGGCCCATTACATGAGCAAAAACTGTACTTCAAAAATTAGCCTAATATTCTCCGAGGTTTTGGGGTATCTGTAGGTCTGGTGTAAGTGGATGAGTAATCAGTTAGCTTTGGGTTTTGCTTTTAAGATCAAAATAACATCATACAAATATGGAGTTAGTCCTTAAACACATCCCAAGTTCAGTAACACAGCCACGCTTGTGATGAGAAAAATGACGTGACACAAAGCCAGGCACATTGTCCACTACAGCCAAGCACAGGGAAGGCAAAGTTCTCACAAACAGCAAATGGATTCAGCAGAGGAAATTTTCCATTTCTGTGTGTGTGGCAACTTGCACAGCTGAGTGCTGATTTTGGTTAAAGTTCTCTTGACGACTGTGACAAATATTAAGTTCAAAACTATATTACAAAACAGCCTTAACTCACCCAAGTTTTCAAAACACACATTCCCCGTGCTAACCCCCGAAATATTTTCTTTTTCCCGAAAGTTTCACCCACCCCAGGAGAGCAAGTGGCAGGGTGGTGTGTGAGCTGGAACTCACCTGCTGGGAGCGGGAGCTGAAGCTGCTCTGGTGGCTGTGGACGCTGCGGGAGCTGCGCAGGCTGTGGCCGGAGTGCTCGCTGTGGACGCTGCGCCGGTCGAACTCGTCCCCGTAGGGGTCCCTGTGCGGCTCCGAGTCATCGTCGAAGCTGCCCGTGAAACGGGGGTCGTACCTCCAGTTATCCTCATACCGGTCATTCCTGAGGGGCACAGAGGGCAGGGGTGGGCTCCTGAGTGGCACAGAGGGAGCAGCAGGGGTGGGCTCCGGAGGGGCACAGAGGGAGCAGGGGTGGGCTCCTGAGGGGCACAGAGGGAGAGCAGGAGGGAGCTCCCCAGGGACACACAGAGGGAGCAGGAGGGAGCTCCCC
>VZRX01015199.1:33277-45475 GCA_013398075.1 Notiomystis cincta | reverse complement strand
GAGCAGGAGGGAGCTCCCCAGGGACACACACAGGGAGCAGGAGGGAGCTCCCCAGGGACACACAGAGAGAGCAGGAGGGAGCTCCCCAGGGGGACACAGAGGGAGCAGGAGGGAGCTCCCCAGGGACACACACAGGAGCAGGAGGGAACACAGCCACCCACGGCCCTGAGTGAGCTCACTGTCTGTCCCCTCACTCTGGAAGGGCTCTTAAATCACTGCCTGAACTGAGGTTGTTGGTACAGTAAACAAACTGACATTGTTTCCAGGAGTTCACCTGGATTATTCAAGATCATACCCAGACTTTGTTCTAAAAACCCACAGAATGTTCAGCTGGTTTGAAAACAAGTGCTGCTACCTCCAATCCTTCTCTTAGAGTGATGTGACAGCTCATCTGGTTTCCTTCAACGACCTAAGCTAAAGCTACAGAAAGAAGTAGCTACACCTATCTGTGAAGTAAATGTAACAATGCATTTTAATAGTCTGCTCCAGAGAATCTGCTGCCCCAGCCCTGCAAACAGCACTGGGAGAACATGGACTGACTGGACAAACCTGCTGCCATATGGGTATGCTTCTCTCTTCTGGTAAGGGTTGTGTTCAGTGTCATACCAGTACCTCTGGTCATAGCCTCTAGGGTCTCTGTACCTGGGGTCATACGGGTATCGTTCCCAGCGACTTGGATCTTTGGAAAAGAAAAAGAAATGGTTCAGATATTGGTAATCTTTGCCTATAATCTTTTTCTACTCCCTTCTCTCTAATAACAAGCTGGTTTGGTCCTGAAGCACAGAGCAAAACCAAAGTAATGTACCTAAAGCTACATAAATATGTTCACTCAGTTTTAGTTTTAAACAAAGCTTAAAAAATCAGTTTTTTGCCTTTCAGAGAAATACAGTTGTTATAGTTAGTTACTCTTGAGGGGTCAGTGTTTGCCATCAGATCTTTTCTAACATCTTTGAAACTCAATCCCAGTATTTGTTGGACATCAACAGAATCTGTGTTAATCAGTCTGCAGAGTGCCGAGTAAAACATCTCAGGATGTGGACAGATGTTGCTTAAAACCCTGCCAGGCACTACACAAGCAATTACCTCCAGCCTCCCAACGCCAGCATGTCTCAGTGAGCACTCAGATAATGATGGACAAAACCAAAATCCAGTCATGAGTCAATTTCTGTTTACACTCACTTAAAATTCACTTCACAGGTTTGCCTTCAGGTCACACACCAAGGACACACCCCAGTGAAAGGCAGCCTTGCAACACAGGGAACAAAAACTTACAATGAAGTGTTCTCACAAAGGAAAGGCAAACTGAAGTAAAGAAAAAACTTACTTCATTTTCTATTTACTACTTCTACTGGATAAAAAACAACCAGGAAGGATGGCAAGGTATTAAGAACTGATGTGGACAAAAAAAATCAATTTTCAGCAACTATAGTTTTATTCTTGCTGGTTGTTGAAAGGATACCAGTTATATTAATGTGGATTCTCTGATCTTAACATTCCCCATCAATTATTATTTAAATCTGCAATTTTCTATGGGAAAAAAAATCAGAGTTCTTTTGGACACCTTACCTCCATAATCATAGGAATTTGGGTAATAGCCTGAATAATAATCACTCCATCCAGCTTTTCCATAATAATCTTCTGTATAGCCTTGCCTGAAAGAAAGCACACAAGCATAAAAACGTTGTTATTCCACCTTAATCTCTGTTAAAGTCAGCAGGAGGCAGGGAAAAGTCTATGCCACAGCTGATTAGATAGAGCTTCATAGTTAAAATAATGCATTTCCAGAAAATCAGGGAATTATAAAATGAAGACTTTACAACCCAATATACCACTGAATTGTTGTGTGCCATCAAATGCTGACAGCCCTTAGTATATAATAATTTAGTGGCTTTGTAAACTGCTTTGGTGATAAGTTTAATTACTTACAGACAATTAATCACAAAAACTACTGCTATAATTAGCATCCTTTGAACTGTCTCAACAGAGAAATGGATAATTTAACAATTCATTAAGAAATAATAGCTCCTCCGAATTTAAGTGTTTTATTATCCAGCTTATGATGAAGAAAATACTCATTTGCAGAGCTGACTGTCCAAACAAGCACAAAATCATGGCTAAAACCAACCCAGCAAAGTAAGAGTCAGTGCATAGAAAAAGATGATTAAAATTCTTCTGATGGAAAAAGAAAGATGTGGCCATTATTTGAAAAATTGTGAGCCTTTATTAGATAACATTTTCAGGTCATCCTACAATTTTTAAAAGAAAAAAAAAGTCACAGGATGAATGTTAGATGAAAAATGCAGTGTCTACATGTATGCACCTGCACATAAATGTATCTATCTGTATATAGACAGGTATGTTTGTACCTACACAGGTGCATTACACTCACAAACACTCTCTGTGCACACACAGAGCAGGTGAAGATATTTAATGCCAGTGTGGAGTGATGGGAACTTCCCCCCTTCTGGTCCTACAACTGAGAGTGCAAACTCCAAAGCGGCCCAGTGAGTCAAGCAGTGTGGGAAGTCTGCTAACACAGCACTCACTCTGCAGAGGAGGAGGCCTGATCTTATCAGACCAGGTTCAGCCACCCAACCAGTCTCCCCAGTCTCCTCCAGAGAGATCTCAATCCCCTCCCCAAGCAGAGTTTACAAAGCTGCACCACCCCCACTGGCACACAGAGAGCTCTGCTGCCCTGCAGCCCCACACCACAGTCTGTGCCTGACTGCACAGGCACTCACTCATCAGCCCTGACACAGCCACTTCTAACAGGCTTTCATCAGCCCACTGCCACCTACAGAAACCTCAACCCCCTCTAAAAATAGTACCTCAGAAGAATACACACCAGGAAGTGCTACTAGACCTTATCATCTCATTTCAAGAGCTCACAGCACACTGAAATTCACTCAAGAAAATGGCAAAAGTTATCACGTGGAGCTACAGCCATTGTTTTGTGCTCCTCAAGACCAAAATACATCTCTAATCTTCTGGAGAGGGCAAACAAAGTGTTATACTTGTAATTTGATCACTGCTCCATGAGTGAACTACCAAAACCAGACAAATGCTACAAAGGGTTTAATCATTTCCAGACAGGTAACTGGAGTTTCTCTGTTAGAAACTACAAACCCCTCAGCAGATAACAGCAGCAACATTTTGTCATTAAGCTGAAGTTCACCCAAATAACTTACACAATTATCATCAGAAAGCAGCAATCTCTTCAAGGTAATTTGCTGCTTCTTGCTTGAGCAGAGATTTAATCCTGCTTTTACTTAACATTTTCAAGTAGCATCTGAAGACATTGTTCCCCTCACTCAAATGTCTTTATTTTGTACTAATCAGACAAATGAAGGCTTTTAAGTCTCCCTAATCAAAACCTGCAATGAATTGAGTGGGTGGGACATGCCCACACAGCACTTCTGCCACCCAGACCACATCCTGGGAGCTTTGTGAGGAAAGTTCCTCCACAGCTGAGGGAATTGTCACACAAATGGACCTGACACAGCACCAGATGTTGTCACCTGACTCACCACTGTCTCTGCTGAGCACCTGAACCACTGTGCATCCATGGTGCTTGCAGGGCAAATCCCAACCCATGTGCAAAAGTGCCATTCATTAACAGAACGAGGGGCCCCTGCTTAAGTGCAAGGCAGAAAATAAATGAGTATTGATTAATAACCCCATGACCTGCACTGTTCTTTCACAGCAAACATCAGCACTGAGGCTATCACAATGACTTCCTGCCTGGCAGAAACACCAACAACCCCCAGAGAACTGAATTAACAGAACAACAAGGCTCCAGCACGAGAAAAGGCTGGGGAATTGTATCCTTTCCAGACGTGGCATTTGATACCGGCAGCACACACAGAGGTGTTGAATTCCTCCCCGTGGTTTATGCTGTAAAGCTCCAACAGGCCCTGCTTTGGGGTACTGCAGATCCTGGCTGCACCGAGGAGTTACACACCTGGAGGAAGGTCTGTCAGAGCAGTGGCTGGCCCTGGAGCTGGGCCGTTCAGGCTCGGGATAGCGATAGGGGCCGGGCTCCATGTAGGCGGTGCCGCCGCTGTCGTAGTGCCGGTACCGGGGGTCGTACTGCCCGTAGCTGTCCTCCTGCAAAAGCACGGCAAGGGAACAGGCTTCACACCACCAAAAGCAACAGTTCAAACCAAACCCCACAGCACTCACACCACAACGGTGATCCCTGAAGAGATGCAGATTAATAAACTACAGTTTAGCTTTCATTACTTTTCGTGGTAGAAGTTAAAGTTAAGTTATTGATATCCTAAATTAAAAGGAAAAAAAACCCCATTCTGTCTGGACTAAAGGCAGTTCAACCTCTCTACTAAATCATCAATAACTCAGGCTGCAGATAGGAACCAAATTTGAGCACCTGGACAGCCAAGACAGTTTCAACTGCCAACTTTTTCCACAGAACCAAACTGCTATGAGCTGCCATCTCTGCCAGCTGGAACTGGTATCAGCAACTACTGATGTTTCCATAATCTTTGCAGTGTTTGTTACTGCTGTCTGGATTTTCCCTACACTTAAACATTTAACATGAATGCTCTGCTGAATGTTGATCATGACATAGCTGTTTAAATTCATTACTCAAAAATTAAAATTAATAATATATACTAAGGGAGATGAAAGGGAAAAATAAAAACTTACCATGTAATAAAGGTGAGCTGCTGTCCTGGGGTCTGCAGGAGGGTAAGGTGGTGGATATGGAGCCTGGTAAGCATCATAAGGATGTCTGTAGTAGTAATAAGGGTTCTGGGGTGGACCAAAGGCATCCTGAGGGGTCTGAGGCGGGGGTGGACGCTGCAGGTCTTGCTGCCCATTGGGTGGGACTGTCTGAGCCGTGGTGGCAGGAGCGGCTGTGGCAGCTGGAGCACCTGGAGGCTGTTCTGACACCGGCTGCTTCCCAGGACTCATCTGGTCGTACCTCGGCTGGGCTGAACCCGCCTCTTGGGGCCCCCCAGGCTGGGGACGGTTACCCAGCACCTGGCTGTCCCCCTGCTGCATGGCTTTAGCCCCTGTGGAAATCTGGGAGTCTGGAGGAACTGAGGACTGCCCAGATGTCGGTGGCTGCATTTGAGCTGCTTGTGTTTGCGGCTGGGGTGGGGGCGCTCCCTGTGCAGCTCGGTCTGACACAGCCTGGTGCTGTACATCTTTTGTCACCTGTTGATAGAAATGTTGTTTGTCAGGCACCTCGGGACGCACCTGGCCAGCACCACTGGCGGCCTGTTGGACTGGAGCACCAGAGGGTGAGTGATTGTGCATCTGGACAGAACTACTCGTGCTGCTTTTCTCCAACGTCCGTGGCACCGTGAAGTCGAGCGCTCCAGCAGCTTCTTTGCTACTTGATTGGTTTGCAGAGTTATTAGCCTGTGCCATGGAATTAACAGGGGGGACCAGGCCACTTGCACTTCCACTGGGAACATTTGTCCCAGGAGAAACAGCTGAGTTAGACCCTGACTTGCTAGCAAATTCAGGAACGAGGCCTTCCATATTAACATTCTTTTGCCCTTCTGGAGTCAAATTAAGAGGAGTTTTCATAAGCAAGTTTGCAGGCTGATTAGAAGCAGCATCAGAAGAATTAACAGGACTCTGTAATAAATTATGTTTTAACAGATTAGTATTTGGAAGTGCATTAACTAAGAGAGATCCAACTTGCATCACAGGTAATGGCATGTTTTCCCCACCAGCATGTGAAGTTTGGGGACACATTGCAGGCTTGTCCCCAACTCCAGAGTCCTTCATTGACTGATTGTTTTCATTGTTGCTTAGCTGATTAGATAGAGAAATAGAAAAATTAATTGGCTGAGCCAAGTTATAGCTTTGATTAGGCTGAGCAATCAGGATAGGCTGATTTTGCAAAGACTCTGTAGGTGGAGAAGACAATAAACTTGCATAACCAGAACTTGCCTGAGACTGAAGAGCCTCCTCTTCTCCCATTTTGGGAGGATTCTCAAGATTTTCAAAAGTTATATTTCCATCTTGGGAATGCTGCACAGCAATAGTCCCTGGTTTACATGGCTGCTGATTAGACAGGCCTTCTTCTGGTGGCTGAATGACTTCCACAGTCTGTTTGGCAGGTACATACACTGCAGGAGCAGCAGGAGCTAAAAGAACATTTCCCCCAAAGTTTGGTAACTCATTGTGAGCCCATAAAGTTGTTGCTGGGCTATCACACTTCTTAACTGCTCCCTGAGCTCTGGTCGAGGACCGTCTCTCAGCTACTGATTGTACATTTTCCACAACAGGTCCAGAGTGCAGCGTATTTCCAGCTTCCCCAGAGCCTGCAAGAGGCCCTGGGTGTACCTGAGGCATGTAAATTGTTTCCAGATTATCTGGTGGCTGTTCAAGATTGCCAGGGGATGCAGCAGGCACAGCTGTGTTCTTCTTGATATTCTTTTGGTTTGAGTGGTTCTCTCTTAGTTCAACCACCATCTTTGCTTGGTCAATCTCTGCAGGTTTTATACCAACTCCATGGGACCTCACAGGTTCAAAGGAACTATTTGCACTCGTCTGAAACACTCCTGTAGGTTTAGGAGGACTTGGAGTGGGAGGCTGGGATAGATTGCCATGGTAGTTCTTGCTCAGGTTCAGCTCACCTGAATCACCTCCCAGAGGAGAGGAGTCAATCTGTTTGAAGAAGCTGGCAGAGGATTCCTCCTCAGGCTTCCCAATTTCCTGCTGGATGAAGGTACCAACTTGCTCTGGGGGCCGTGCTGAGCTGGAAGTGCTCCTGTGGCTGATGGTGCTGTAGTTGGAAGAGACGCTGTCTGGCCGGACAGGGTGAGGTAGGGAGTCAGGCGCCTCCAAGTTTGGTCCTCCTTCAGCATGGCTCACAACAGCGTTCTTTGGAAGCATCTGACCCGGGAAGGATCCGTACCTGTACAGATCAGGACCAGCAGCAGGGGATGAAGCATTGATGTTCTGTGGTTCACTTGGCAGCACTTCCTGATTCTGAATGCACTCCAGGTTCTCCATGTTTTCGTACTGGGACCCAGCAGCTGTGTCACCCATCTGTGCCTTGTCATCACCAGCAAACAGAGAGTGCTTAGCAGCCTGAGCCTCCTGATGGCTGACAAGTTTAGGGAAGTACTGGACATCCATTCCTTTCTGTACCATCTCACCAGCTGAACCTGTACCCAGCTGTGCCTGAGAGAGAACATTGGGAGCCACCTGCTGAGGATGCACAGGCTGGTGATACAGGGAGGCCGAATTTGGCTGACAGGCATCAAATTCTGTTTTCTCCATGATGTAATTTTTTTCAGATGAAAGTATTTCTTCATTTTCTGCCTCGTCCCCTTTGAAAAACATGGAGAGAGTTCCTGGATCTCGATCTGTGGGAACAGGTCTATGTGATGTTTCAGACATAGCTGGAGACTGGTTTTTGGGGTTGTTTTCCTGAGCTGTGGGAAGGACAAAACCGGAGTCTTGCAAAGGTGGCTGTGGGTAAAACTGTTCCTGGTAAGGTTGGTTTAACCAAGGGTTAGCCATTTCTGTGTTCTGCCTGAACACATTTCCAGGCTGGATGCTGTTCATGTGATGACTGCTGTTTGCAGGGCCGTTTCTGCCACTCTTCTCACAACCAGCGGATAAAGGCGCTTGCACGATGTTCTGTGGAATACCTTGGTGTCCAGGACCCTGGGGGACATTTGTGTGTGGAGGAGGGTGAGAAGCGCTGACAGAAGGCTGAGAAATGTTGTGAACGTCACTCTGAGGAGACGGCTCAGGATAGGGCACAAAATTCCGAACTGGAGACTGCAGACTCCCTGGGACAGGCCTCCACTGGGACCCAGGCTGCTGGGGAGGTGGTGGGAAGAGCGCTGCTGTGCTGGGTCCTGAAGGTGCATCACCGGGATCTCTGCCAGCATCCTGTCTAGCTGCAGGTTTGTTTGCTGCAGACACCATTCCAGGATGCACACTGAAAGAATTTTCCACTGCTGCTCCTGGGTTATAAAGCACCGGCACCGCAGGCCCACGGAGTCCGAGATCGGCGCTGGGAAGCCCTTCTGCAGCACTGTTTATAACGTACCCCGGGGATGGAGAAGGAACTGGAACACTAGAAAAGGTACTGGTGCTGAGCCCTGCCTGAGACACAGGAGCTGACAGAGACGTGTGTGGTCCGTGAGGGCTGTCCCCGGCACGGGAGGGCGGCGGATGCGCGAGGCCCGGCTGTGGGAAGGCCGGCGCGCTGCCCTGGGATGGATCTAAAGGGGAGCCCTGCGGGGCCTGCCTGCCGAAGGCAAACGGGTCTGTCACGGGCTGCACCGGCGCCGCGGCGGCGTTGGCCCGTTTGCTGAGCGGGCTGTTCCTCCAGTACATGTTCCGGGCCACGCCGGCCGGAGGAGGAGGCGCCGCCCCCGCGGGGACGGGCTGCGCTGGCTGCTGCATGGTGGCTCCTGGCAGGGTCACACGGCGACAAACCGCCCGCGGAGGCAGCAGAGAGACTTCTTCTTCTGCCCTGCTGAGACAACACAGGTACAAGTCAGTTCCCTTCCTCGCAGCACATCAGCGCTCAAGCAACTTCTATTTTAGATGCAAAATCACTCAAAGTGGAAAATATCTCCCTTTTCTTCAGAATGCATAAAGAACTGACACACTCCATCGTATTTCTAAACCCAACTCCAGCACCAATGAAGCACAGGGCTGTGTGGTATCCATGCATACATCACATTATTTAACAAATGTATCCAGGTAAGACTAATGAAACACAGTTCAGACCTGTACCAGTGTCAAGCCCTCCAAGGGTATCTCACAGTTCCATTTCCCAGAAATAAGCATCACAGACAGGACAGCAACCAGCCTGGAACAGAGCCTGCAGCACCGTGCCCTGCTCAATTTAATTATGAGGAGCTGAGAAGTCATTATCTAACTCTAATTCTGTTAGAGATGATCTTCAGCCCTGCTGCACTGGCACTCTGTGTGAATGGACCTTTTCACAGGTAAGATGAAAAGCATCCCAAGAAAGAATTCATCAGATGTTATCACCCTCAACAGTCCACTTTTGGTTTAACCAAGAAACCACCGTGTAGCACAGTACTCTTATTTATTTTGGAAAGGCAACTGGATCTTCATCACAAATATTCTCTCTTTCAGATGAATGCTGCATAGCAAAACTCCATGTAAGGATAGAAAACCAACCAAGTACCCCCACCTATCAATGGCCATTCTCACTTTAACACCAGTGGGACTTTGGTTACAGCTGCATCTCAGGGAGGAAAGGACACACTCAGGAGTAATCCAACTCCAAACAGTACCAGTCAGGAATCAGGTACACAGAAAGTTCAGTAAATTCATCAGGGTGTCTTTCAATTTCATCACCCCTTAGCAACTTGGGGAGGATGGAGGCTGAGAAAACCAGAGGAATTCATCAATACTTGTCCAGGGGAGCTCAGTGAAGCCTTAGCAGCACATGATAATCTTATTTTCTCATGGTACATGACGAATATTGTTTACAATATACAGAGTGAAGTACCCACAGCAATGGTTCCATATCAGATGCACTTCTGTTTATAAAAGAAAAAAGCTGTGCAATTCCTATTTGGAGTTCTTTTAATATTTAGCATCTTGTCAGTAAGAGTAATAAAATGGGAAGCCAGAAAAGTCAGATGTTTGTAATCAAGGCAAAATTGTAATAGTTATAGAGAAGTTTAAACACAAAGCACTTCTGGTTTCTTGTTATCAAAAACACTACATGTATTTCACAAAGACTTATAGCTAAAAAATTCCTATAAAAAGCACACTGACAGTACCAAGCACACAGACTTCACTGGACATCAGCACCTAAAGAAAAAATCTCTCCAACAGCCCTGTGTATAATCCAGGTCCCAATTTCAGAGTTAACAGAGACTCTCAACTTCTCCCCTATATCCATATATTCCATCCATATCTTCAGTTAAGGCTCCCTAAATTTGTGTTTTGTTAAGATGGGAGGGACAACACAAACCAGATTTCAACAGAGGCATTAGAGCTCCATCAGTTTCATGCATTACTTGCACGTGCCTTCACCATTCTCTCTAAAGCACAGCTGCTGAATTCCATCAACAAACGCTTACAAAAAGGTTTTAGGACTTTGCAATCCTTTCTCCTGTTACAATCCTGAGGTGAAGGTTTTCCAGCTGGCCATGCTTACCAACCTTGCTGCCAACCACGTTTCCAGGAAACCCTGCCTAAACACCCATCCCAATTTCCACATGCTTAAAGAACCTCTGGCTGTTCTGAGCATCCCCATTTCTTTGTCATTGTGTTCTTTGTTGTATTAACCAGACTTTAAAAACTCCTCTCTCCCCTCCAAATAAACTCATGGGTTTATGCAACATACTTTAGACTGGGGAGGGAAAAGCTGATTAAACCATCAGCCAATGCTGAAGTCCTGGAAAGCAGAAACTTCACTCAACAAAATATTGGTCTCCACTAAATAGTTCATAGAAAAGTTGCTTCTGCAATACAGTTGAGCACAAAAGCTAACTTGAATACCCACTTCCAAATTACTGATGTGGACTTTGCTCCTTGCAGTGCCTCATTAAAAAAAAAATTCCTAATGCTTTGCCATATTTTTGTAACAGCCAGTACCAGTAATTAGCTAATTAAAATAAGTGTAAAGTCCTACTTTAAGGCAGAACTTGCCATTCCTCTAACAGGATCTTTGATGGGACATGACAGAGGTTCAATACAAGGGATCAGCTTCCTCAGAAGCAAAGTTAATATTAACAGACTGCACACAGCAGTAAAAGCAAGCAAGATCTGAGGAACTGAGTCCAAATAAAATGAACGTGCCCATGTCAGGTAATTTAAACAGAAGATAACTCAGTGCTACTGACCCTCCCTTGTGCCTCGTCCAGGATTAACAGGAATGCTGATTTTAAGGAATTTAGAAGAGCAATCCAGCTCTGCTTTATCTAGTTTGGAAATTCTTAACTTTCAGCTGGTTTATTAATTGATTAAGCAAAGCAGCCTGCTAAACATGAGTCATCAGGAGTAACGACTGCAGAAGGTGTTTCCAGGTGTACCAAAAAACATTGCCAAAGAGGGAAAAAAGATTAAAAGCCTCTAGACAAGGCCATAAAATTAATTTGAGCTCTGTAGCTTCATCTATAAAGAAATAATTTCTTTGGGGGCAATTAATTTAATTCTATCTAAATAAATTACTCTTAAACAGAGTAAAAAAGCAGGTTGCAGAGGACTAATATTAAACTCTCATCCTCACCCATGAAGCAAACAATAAATAACATGTTCACATACACAGATTCATAATAAGAACAAAGTGACAAAAAAATCCAAAACCCCACTGCAATCTCAAACACAGCAACAGCTGGAAAATGAGATTTCTCAGCTTTAAAATCAGCAACTACTTTTTCAGTTTTATCTTACGTAGACAGCTGCACATCTGCACACATGTGGGGGACAGATTGAACACATTCTGCATCATTCATGCTCCTGACAGATTCCTACCGGGCTCTTCCTAAACAGCAACCAGAGTTACAAACGTTATCCTGTTAAAACGCAGCGACAGGATGAGGGGGAATAGCTTTAAACTGGCAAAGTGCAGGTTTAATGAGACATCAGGAAAAAATTCTGCCATGAGAGGGTGGGGAGGCCCTGGCACAGGGTGCCCAGAGAAGCTGTGGCTGCCCTGGGATCCCTGGCAGTGCCCAAGGCGAGGCTGGACGGGGCTTGGAGCAGCCTGGGATAGTGGAAAGTGTCCCTGCCATGGCAGGGGTGGGACTGGACGAGCTTTGAGTCCCTCCCAACCCAAGCCACTCTGTGACTCCATGAAAGCAGCTCTTAGGGAACCAAAAGCACAGGAGCAGCACAAAGCACCCCCGTTTGCTTTCGGAAGGCGCCAGTCCTTCACCCGAGCAGCTCCCGACGCTCTGGGGCGGCCGCACTCCTGAGTCAGCACCAGTTGCACGGACCTGTGGCACCTGACAGCTCGGAAAACAGCCCCGACCAGCGCCGTGCTGTCACAGGCGACACGCGACAGCCAACCTGACACGGTGCTTTCCCCCTCCCGCACCCCGCGGGAACCCTTCGTGCCCCCGCAGTGTCCCCGTCCCGCCGCGCCGCCCCAAACCGCCCACAGCGCCCCACACCCTGCGGGAAAACCCCCGGGCAGCGCAGCCCCGCGAAGCCGCAGCGCCTTCGCCCCTCCTTGCGGCACCACGACCCGCGCCAGCCGGGCCCGGG
>VZRX01015199.1:0-26435 GCA_013398075.1 Notiomystis cincta | reverse complement strand
GTACCAAAAAATGTCCTCTCATATAATAGCAAAGGAAGCATTTTAAAGTACATTTACAAAATTTGTCCATACTTAATTTTTTTTCCCCTTAAGGAGTGGTATTTTTAGTCAATTTTTCCTTCCCCTCTTCTTTCTCACCTCTCTTTCCAAGTTGAAAGAGAAAAAAAATAAATTAATGGCATTTCAGAATCACAAATCGTTGCTTATAGCTTTACATAAACATTTCCTCTCAAATCAAACACAATGAACCCCCCCAAACAAAAGAGAACGTCCTATAAACCCCTAATTTGTTCATTTCTCGAAACACAACTGGTGTCCCACATTGAGTTCTTAACAATAGAACATATAAATAAAAAGGCAGTGTTCTCATGTAAAATAAAAAGTACATAAATAAATACTAAAAAAAAAAAAAAAAAGGAATAATTTCGTCTTTTTCTCTTCTTTTTTTTTTTCTTTTTTATAAAAACATATTTAAAAAGGATCCTTTAATAAAAGCATCCAACGTCCTTTTTAAAAAAAAAAAACATCTCCCTCGAGCTTCTGGCTCCCAGTGAGCGTCTCTAAAACATCTTTTTGCTGTTTTATTTCACTTGAAGGCCTCGGGGATGTGTCCCATCTGTGACTGCATACTCGTGGGAGGGCTGGAGATGCCCTCGGACCAGTCGGACACGTTGGAGTGAGGAGAGGAGCTGGACCACTGGTCCGGCGACTCCGGAGAGGGCGTGAGGAAAGGGTGGTCGGGCACCTGGAGCTGGTGGCTGGGGGTGTTGTCCAAGGGGGAGGAATAACTGTGCTGGGAAGGTGGGGTCAGGAACTGCGTGGTGGTCATGGGCTGGGCGAGGGAGGAGGGCAGGGAGGTGGGCAGCAGCTGGGAATCCTGCGGCAGGATGGTGTGCACGGCCATGGCGCTGCCGCTCACCGGCTGCAGCTCGGGCTGGCTCAGCTCCGTACCGAGGAAATTCTGCCCCAGGTGGCCGCTCCCGTTGGAGCCGGGGTTGTGGTGCTGCTGCGGCGGCGGCGGCGGCGCCTGCTGCGGCTGCTGCTGCTGCTGCGGCTGCAGGCTGGGCTGCTGCAGCTGCTGCTGCTGCATCTGCTGCAGCTGCTGGCTCTGCATCAGGTGCGGCTGCGACGCCAGCCGGGTGTTGGGCATGGCCTGGTAGCTCATCATCTGCGACAGGCTGGTGGTGGGCAGCCCGTTGTGCAGGGAGGTCATCATGCCGTGCTGCAGGTTCTGGGGCTGCTGGTGCGCCCCGGGCTGCAGGCTGCCTCTCAGGGGGTTGTACTGGCTCTGCACCATCCCGTTCTGCAGCCTGCTGAGCCAGTCACACTGCCCGTTCAGCCCGGCCCCGCCGCCCACCGAGAAGCTCATGGGGGCACTGCTCATCACCGTGCTGGGGCTGGACACCGGCAGGTGGGACAGGCGTGGAGGCACCGAGTCGAAGCCCATCCTGCTGGAGTTGCCCATGGCCATCTCCTGCTTGCCCGCCATGTTGAGGTGGTTGATGCTCAGGTGGGCGTCGGGCATGCCTGGCAGGTGGTTCAGAGGCATGGAAGGGGACTGCTGGAACGGAGAGGTCATCAGAGGGGGAGAGGCCACGTCTGACAGGTACCCGTGGGGCGACTCCAGGGAGTCCACCGGAGACAACACGCTGGAGTTGTCGAGCAGACACCCTTTCCCATCTTGGGACTTTTTCCTCCGCGCTTTGAGGTCTTTGGCGTCCTTGCCATTGCAGCCCAGCCCCTTGGTGCTCGGCTTCCTGGCCTTCTTGCCCTGCACGGCGGGTTTGAGGTTGCCGATGTAGCTGTTGGGGGAGCAGAGCGGGGGGGACAGCGTGGGTGCCCCCAGGGGCCCGTTGTGCAGGGGGGGGCTCCGCACCAGGTTGTACTCGTCCAGCAGCCTGACGATGTCGTGGTGCATCCGCTCCTGGGCGATGTCCCGCGGCAGCCGGTCCATGTGGTCCGTGATGTCCCGGTTGGCAAAATGGTCCAGCAGCACCTTGGCGGTCTCGTAGCTCCCTTCTCTGGCTGCCAGGAACAGTGGGGTCTCCTCCTGGAAAGCCAGCAGAGTTTGGTTAGGGCCGAGTTCACAGATTCTCCTGGCTAGCACTGCCCTGTGGCTGGGTGGCAGAGAGGGTCTGCCATCATCTCTCCTCTGGTGAGGGTTTGCTCCTGCTCTTTCCTACCCTGCTGAGCCTTGTACTGATACCAAACCAGGAACCTACAAGTGACCCAGAACATGCTGGAGGTGGCCACAAAGACACTGCCCACCAAGCACTGCACAGCCCCTCAACACCACCCCTACAACCAAATCCCACAGTGCTCCTTTGAGCCAGATCAAACAACTTCATTCACAGCAGAACAATCCAATCACTCTCAGTGCCAGACATTTGTATTTTAGTCAGAAATTACTCTTTAACAGACTCCTCAAATGGTTCTTCCCTTGCATGTATCAGCCTAGGAGATCCTACCTTATTATTCTGCATGTCCTTATTGGCACCATTCTTCAGGAGGACCATTGCAGCTTCCACATTATTCACAGCAGCTGCCCAGTGCAGAGCTGACTTGCCTGGAGAGGAAAACCACAAAATACAACACACATCAGAGAGTGCTGAGATCAACAGCAAGCAGCCCTTTTGTCCCATGTCTGGGTGAACTGGTGTTTCAGCAGCCTCAGTACCTAAATCATCCACGGCGTTGACGTCAGCGTGGCAGTTGATGAGGTCGTCCAGCATCCCCTCCACAGCCAGGCGAGCAGCCAGGATCAGGGGAGTGGTCCCGTCGTGCATTCGGGCATCCAGGTCTGTTGCCCTGTTCCTGATCAGGATCTGCCACGAGAAGGGCCAAAGCAGAGGGAACACCAGTGTCAGGAGGGGCAGACAGCAAGGCACTCCAGGTATCCAGGTCTCAGGACCTGCAACACCCTTTCCAAAGGCTCTTCCCTCCAGCTCTGCTCCCAGTCCAGGGGTGCTGCCTGGACAACAGGGGCTTCACTCTTTTAAGACTGCCACCCACACCTCAGCCAGCCGAGCTGAGCCCCCTGTGATAACCCTCCTCACCTAGCACCCCTATTTCCGCCAGAAAGCCCCAAAACCGGCGACCAGAGGCTCGATTACCTGGAAGACTCCCTGTGCGTCGGCAGAGACGGCGGCGTGGAGCGGCGTGCGGCCCATGTTGTCCTGGATGTTGGCGTCAGCGCTGGCCTCCAGCAGGCGCTTGGCAGCGTCCGAGCGCGAGTAGCGGGCAGCCAGGTGCAGGGCGGTCTCGCCCGTGCGGTCAGTCTGGTTGTGCAGGCTGGCGCCCTGGTAGATGAAGTCCGAGATGACGGCGGGAGCATCGTCCTCCTCCTCGCTGTTGCCGGTCTCCAGCCCTCCTCCGCTGCACGAGGCGATCATGAGGGGGGTGAAGCCGTCTGAGGGCGCGGGGGAACAGGGGAAAAAAGGCTTTTTACCCTCTGTAAGGCAGGAGGCTCAGGCAGACTCTCTGTCTGCGATAGATGCTTATTCTCCTGGGTGCACCGAGACTGAGTTCCTGACTAGCTCTGAACATCAAACACGAATATCCTTCCTCTGATATGGATCTGAAATTCCTTAGTGGTATCTCACCACTCACTGCTTTCCCTATTTCATCTGCTCCACGTAAGGTGCAGTTTGCAAGGAAGGCTGCTCAAAGCAAATTGAGTATGGTAAATACCTTCATTATTTCAGAGGACAATTTCACAGACACAAGGAAGACCAAGTTTGTCAGAATCTAAAAACCTATTAACCATTCTTAAAAACCTGAAAGGAATGTGAAATGTACAGCTGGGCAGGAGGAGAGGGATATACAAGCAGCAAAGAGATAACCTGGGTGATTTAATAGGTACTTCTGTAATTTCCATCTCAGTGACTGAACAAAAGAGCTCTCATGGAAAGCAAAATGTGACAGGGTCTCTCTCTAAATCACACACAACAGCAACCCCGTGGTGCAGAACTTGTAGCAGGGACTCTGCACCAGCAAGGGACAGGTAGGGCTGTGCCTGCAGGGGCTGAGGGAGGGTTTGACACGAGCTGACAGCCAGTGCAGGGGGTCCTTACCCGGCCCTCTGACGTTGACATCCATGCAGTCAGCATCGATTTCCCCCTGCGGAGGCGTAGGGGCCATGGAGGAAATGCGCAGGTCAGCGGCGTCCAGGTGCTGCTGCGTCCACTGCCTGTGATCCGTCTGGTCATCCGTGTCCGGCAGCATCGCCTGCTCCTCGAACTGAGGGAGACAGCAGGGAATGAGCTCCCAGAAAAGCTCCCTGGGCTGAGCTCCAGCCCGGGGTGCTCTGTGAGGCTCCAAGGTGTGTATCTGCCACCGGCAGGTTTGCAAAGGAGCTGGGAGCAGCGACCCCAGGAGTCCCTCTGCTGCCTCCGTGACAAACCCAGGAGCGACTGCCTGCAGCACAGGCAGGGAATGTGGCAGATGGCTCACCCTGAACTTCTTGGTGTCCAAGGTCTCCTCATCACCCCACTCATTCTGGTTGTCATCCATCAGTGTGCCGTCCGAAGCATTTTTGAGGGGTCTTTAAGAATAAAACCATACAGAAAGTTATCTCCTCTGCAGGAACTGCCTGTGATGTTTGTCCTTACACAGGCACAAACTGAAAGAAGAATCAACCAATTTCCAGGAGGCTCCCCTCAGGTTGCAAGTGCAGATTACAAAGCATGAACCAGACAGAACACTGTTTTTTTTTTCCCCACGCAGATCTTTCAGACCCCAGATCTTTCCCCTCCCTGCCACACCAGTACAGTGCACTAGAGAAAAAAACTCTCTCTTCTGAGAGAGCCCTGAGCAGCCCTGCTGCGCCCTGTTTATCAAGTTAACAAGCAAATTACTCACTTGAGCCCAACAGAATCCTCCCCGAGGGGTTCCCGTCGCTTCTTCTTGCTGGACTCTGTCACTTTGAAGCCCTCTGGGAACCAAAGCTGCCCATGCTCCCTGCGCCTCTTGCGGGACACCAGCACTCCCAGTCCGATGAAGGCGAGCAAGACCAGCGCAGCCACCACCACGTACATAGGATACAGCTGGGAGTTCTTCGTGGGCTCGGCTGTCTCACCTACAAAACAGTGGGGCACAAACAATGCTGAGACATTAAGCTGCATAGCAAACCAGGCACGGAGTGGAAATGAAGGAAAATTAGTTAATAGAGGTACCTAAGTCTGATCTAAATCAGCCCCCCCCCAAAAAAAAAATAAGGTCATTTTATACGCTATTAATCAGAATTGCAAACTATCGGCAGATTCTCGGCTGCACAAGGCAGCCTGCACCAGGAGACAGCTTCACTTTTTTCTCCTTTAAGGAAAAGGATTAGCAAACTTCAAATCGTTGCGCTTGCATTGAGCTGTTAAGACAAAAGGATTTAGGGGGGATTTTCAAGATACAAACTTCAACTCCTTGCATGTCACTGATTGATTGGAGCTGCTTGGGTTTTCTTTTTCTTTTCTTTTTTTTTTTTTTAATAACTTTTAGAGTGATAATGATTTTGAAATAAAACCTGGAATAAGCAAAAATAATAAAGCGGGTTTCCAATTTTTTTTAAAGAAAAGGAAAAAAAAAATAAATATGTGAGTTTATTGAAACCAGACTGTGCTCAAATGCAGCCAATTGACAGATAACTAAACTCAGGGAAGGCTGGAAAGTTGTGGCTGTGTCTCCTCCCCAGCTGACCAGCCATACTTACTTTTGACAGCCTCGATTTTGTAGGGTATGTTCAGGTTGCCAAGGGAGGCCAAGGCTCCCAGGAAAGCTGCCACATCAGTGGCACTCTGGAAGCACTGGGAAGATGACTGGATGCACTGGCGGTTATCAATTTCCAAGTAGACGATGGATCTGTGAGAGAGAAGAGTCAATAAGGAACAGGGAGTGATGACCACACTGAGGACATGGGTGAGCCCCATCTCTCTTCCCTCTTTAACCCCCATCAGTGGGAATTAGAAGGTGGGAACCCATCTCCTTGCTTCCCTATGGCCCAAAGCCTGCAGCTCACACTCATGGTCTATTGGATTTGTGAATGCTGTAAAATCCAGCTCTTTATCTACAGCAATGGAAGGGAGTCTCTGCTTCATGATGTTTCAAAGTTACCCAGACACTACAGTATCTTAAATAATGCTGTTTGGGAGCCTTCAGATGTTCTCACATCAGTTTCACTGCTCTAACCCCTTTGCTTTCAGGGGTTTTTGATTGAGTCCACGGAGAGGGAGCAGGTTAGATGTGTATGTTTACACCAAAGATCTCCAAACACAGATTGCAGTAATTGAGTTTTACAACAAAGCTCTAGAAAGCATTTCCCAGGGAGAAAATGAGGCTTAACTTAATGACTTCCTGAAGTCAGACAGTCGGTCAGGCCAACCTCTGCTTCCAGGTCCCACCCAGCCCAGCCCCGGCTCCCAACAATGCAGAGGACTCCTTCAATCGTGAGAGTCGGAGCAGCATTGTACAGGGATTCCTGAATGATCACTCCATTTTCCCACATGAGAGCAAAATCCGGTTTCTGTTCACACAGAAAGCAACATCTAAATACAATTCTCTGGCCTACATCCTTCCCTTCCTAGCGTGTTACTATTATCAACACAGAAAACAGGCTCTGAGTGCTCCTCAGAGCAAATGGAGCCCTCTTACCCTCTGATGTCCATCTGATCAAGCTCCCTCTTCTGCCTCCTGCCAGCCCTGGAGTACAGGCTGCTCTTCACTTTGTTGATGACAGCACTGGACATGTCTGACCAGTCCTCTGTGGACCTCTTGATGTAATGTTTTTTCAGCTCCTCCTCATTGCCATAGTATGGGAAGNTTTATACGCTATTAATCAGAATTGCAAACTATCGGCAGATTCTCGGCTGCACAAGGCAGCCTGCACCAGGAGACAGCTTCACTTTTTTCTCCTTTAAGGAAAAGGATTAGCAAACTTCAAATCGTTGCGCTTGCATTGAGCTGTTAAGACAAAAGGATTTAGGGGGGATTTTCAAGATACAAACTTCAACTCCTTGCATGTCACTGATTGATTGGAGCTGCTTGGGTTTTCTTTTTCTTTTCTTTTTTTTTTTTTTAATAACTTTTAGAGTGATAATGATTTTGAAATAAAACCTGGAATAAGCAAAAATAATAAAGCGGGTTTCCAATTTTTTTTAAAGAAAAGGAAAAAAAAAATAAATATGTGAGTTTATTGAAACCAGACTGTGCTCAAATGCAGCCAATTGACAGATAACTAAACTCAGGGAAGGCTGGAAAGTTGTGGCTGTGTCTCCTCCCCAGCTGACCAGCCATACTTACTTTTGACAGCCTCGATTTTGTAGGGTATGTTCAGGTTGCCAAGGGAGGCCAAGGCTCCCAGGAAAGCTGCCACATCAGTGGCANGAAAAAAAAATAAATATGTGAGTTTATTGAAACCAGACTGTGCTCAAATGCAGCCAATTGACAGATAACTAAACTCAGGGAAGGCTGGAAAGTTGTGGCTGTGTCTCCTCCCCAGCTGACCAGCCATACTTACTTTTGACAGCCTCGATTTTGTAGGGTATGTTCAGGTTGCCAAGGGAGGCCAAGGCTCCCAGGAAAGCTGCCACATCAGTGGCACTCTGGAAGCACTGGGAAGATGACTGGATGCACTGGCGGTTATCAATTTCCAAGTAGACGATGGATCTGTGAGAGAGAAGAGTCAATAAGGAACAGGGAGTGATGACCACACTGAGGACATGGGTGAGCCCCATCTCTCTTCCCTCTTTAACCCCCATCAGTGGGAATTAGAAGGTGGGAACCCATCTCCTTGCTTCCCTATGGCCCAAAGCCTGCAGCTCACACTCATGGTCTATTGGATTTGTGAATGCTGTAAAATCCAGCTCTTTATCTACAGCAATGGAAGGGAGTCTCTGCTTCATGATGTTTCAAAGTTACCCAGACACTACAGTATCTTAAATAATGCTGTTTGGGAGCCTTCAGATGTTCTCACATCAGTTTCACTGCTCTAACCCCTTTGCTTTCAGGGGTTTTTGATTGAGTCCACGGAGAGGGAGCAGGTTAGATGTGTATGTTTACACCAAAGATCTCCAAACACAGATTGCAGTAATTGAGTTTTACAACAAAGCTCTAGAAAGCATTTCCCAGGGAGAAAATGAGGCTTAACTTAATGACTTCCTGAAGTCAGACAGTCGGTCAGGCCAACCTCTGCTTCCAGGTCCCACCCAGCCCAGCCCCGGCTCCCAACAATGCAGAGGACTCCTTCAATCGTGAGAGTCGGAGCAGCATTGTACAGGGATTCCTGAATGATCACTCCATTTTCCCACATGAGAGCAAAATCCGGTTTCTGTTCACACAGAAAGCAACATCTAAATACAATTCTCTGGCCTACATCCTTCCCTTCCTAGCGTGTTACTATTATCAACACAGAAAACAGGCTCTGAGTGCTCCTCAGAGCAAATGGAGCCCTCTTACCCTCTGATGTCCATCTGATCAAGCTCCCTCTTCTGCCTCCTGCCAGCCCTGGAGTACAGGCTGCTCTTCACTTTGTTGATGACAGCACTGGACATGTCTGACCAGTCCTCTGTGGACCTCTTGATGTAATGTTTTTTCAGCTCCTCCTCATTGCCATAGTATGGGAAGATCATGTACTCCCCCTTGGGGTTCTTCTTGAAGACCACGTTGGTGTGCAGCACACGGCTCAGCTCCCGCAGGAAGTTGAAGGAGTTGTTCTTCAGGTTCTCAGGGGTGATGAGGACCACCACCACCAGTGTGCCATCTGCCAGCTTCTCTGGCATGTTGTTTGCACAGTCCAGACCATCCCACTCGCACTCAAAATTGTTGCAGCCCTGGTCGCAGTGACCATCTGAGAAGTGATCTTTGCAGTACTGGTCATACAGAGGGCTGGGAGGAGGAAGAAGAAAGGCAGAAGAAAGAATTAGACCAAGTACTGCAAGTAACACCCATCTGCTGACAAAAACAGTGGTGGGCCACAGGGATCCCTCTTTTGTATAAATATTCTTCACCCTGACAGACATTAAACCAGTTTACATAGAAAGCAGCTGTTCCATGCAGCACTGTGAAGCATTTGCCTCCACAGGTGAGAGAGAGCAGCTGTTAAATTGTAAAAGAAATAGGGACAAATTACAGAGGAGGTATGGGGACACAATAGTTACTGAGACCAGAGCTGGTCCAGGAATCTGGGACTAAGTTCCTGCTGTTGCCAAAGACAATGTTTGGGAAATGCTTGGATGTTAACATCATCATGTTTCCTGGCTGCTCTTCCATCTGGGGTCTCCCTGCCTTGAAACCGACTGTGTTACTGCTGTGAGTTGGAAAATTCACTTCTGTGGAGTGATACAAGCAAGGACAGGGAAGCCATCTGCAATGAGTCAAACCCAGGGAGCTTCCAAGTGGATATAAACTCAGAAGGACCACAGGGAAATGTGGCTGCTTGAGTTGCAGCCCCACAGGCAGCAGAACAGAATGCTGGGAGCGAACAGCAGGCCTGAGACTCTCGGAGTTTTACCAGATGCAATCAGAAGGACCAGAGGGTCACCAAAAAGAGGTCACAGGCTTTGAAACAAGAAGGTTTTTAAGAAGCCACTTACTTGCACTGCCCCTCGTATTTCTGGCAGTCAAACCCATCGTAGAGGCATCCAGCATTATTGCACTGAGAGTCACACTTGCCATCATTGAAATACTTCCAGCACTGCAGGGACTGGGAGCAGTTCTTCCAGGGGTCGTTGAAGTTGAGGGAGCAGTCGCCGCCGTCCCAGCCGCAGGCGTGGTTGTTGCACTTCCCGTCGCAGATCTTGTTGCCGGCGTAGCCCGCGCACACGGCGATCTCGCACTTCTCCTCGATTTTGGGGGGGATGATGTCCTGCCCGATGCCTCCCTGGAAGTCAAAGTCCAGGATGTGGCAGTTGAGGCCGTTGAAGTTGGCGGGGCAGTTGCAGCGGTAGTAGGGGGAGGCGTCGCTGAAGAACTCGCAGGTGCCCCCGTTGTAGCAGGGGTTGGAGGTGCAGGGGCTGCTGGCCGGGTACTGGCACTCGGGGCCCGTGAAGGCCGGCGTGCACATGCACTTGGAGCTCTTGTGGATGGAGATGCAGGTGCCACCGTTCAGGCAGTGCAGGTTCCCACAGGTGCGGGAGTCGTTCTCGCAGGTGGCGCCCACGAATCCCTGGGGAGGGCACAGCAAGGAGGGAGTCAGAAGCATTGATGCTGTGTTCTGGGAACAGTGTGTGTTCTGGGAAACTAAAACTCACCCTCCAAAGCTGGTGATGGGCAAGGATAATGTTGAATGTAAAGCCTGTCAGAGCATCCCCTCAAAGGGAAGGGAGCTCTGTCCCACTCTGTGTGCTGCAAATAACACGCAGCCTGTTCTACCTTCACACCTGAGCCACCTTCTCCTTAACTCTATTCCAGCATGGAGGGTGCACATTTATGGATGCACCCAGAGCAAAGCATTCTCCCATCCATGCCTACCCAACTGGGGAAGCCTCAGGGGCTAAACTGCCCTCTTGACCACCCCTCATGCCCACGCAATTTCCCTGCAGGCACCTACCGGGGGGCACTTGCAGATGAAGCCACGGCCGGTGTTGCTGGCAACAGCACAGGTTCCCCCGTTCCTGCAGGGTTTGCCTTTGCAGCCGTCCACCACAGTGTCACAGCGACGGCCTGCGAAGGACAGGAGCGTGTGAGGAGCACAGGAAGGCGTGCAGGGATGCCTGGGGGGGGCTGGGGGCTGCAGGCTGGACCCTGGGAGCAGAGGGCATGCAGTGCTCACCCGCATAGCCAGGTCGGCACTCGCATTTGTAGTCATTGACCCGCTGCACGCAGTTCTGGGTGCCGCGGGCGTCGCAGGGGTTGGACAGGCACTCGTTGACATCTCCCTCGCAGCGCTCCCCTACAAAGCCAGGGGGGCAGATGCAGCTGTAGCCACCTACCCGATCCTTGCACTTGCCATTGTTAAAGCACTTGGGCCCCAGGGTGACAGGATCAAAGAAAGGGCTGCAGTCATCCACATTGATCTCACAGTGCACCCCTAGAGAGATGGGGGAACAACCCACACAGCTCATCAAACAGTATCGGGGGGCCCGCTGCTCCCTCGTGTGAGCCTTCCCTGCCAAGGGGCTGAGCCTGACCACGTCAGTGGCAGCCTGAGCCACCTCTGGGCAGGAGGGACGTGGCACCACGTGGCCAAGGCCATGTGGCCTTGATGGGCTAAGCCCGCGAGCAAACACAAACCTCGCCCGCTGCGTTTGCTGCTGCCAGCCCGAGCAGCTAATGAGCAGAATCCAAGGATATCTGCACTCAGCCCACTAATGCCCCAGCCTGGGGAATTAATTTACCTTGAGTTCCTCTGGGGCAGGAGCATTTGTAGGTATTGATGAGATCGATGCAGGTTCCTCCATTCTGGCATGGGTGGGACAAGCACTCATTGATCTCCTCTGAGCAGTTAACTCCATGATAACCAGCCACACACTGCAAGGAGGAAAAAGGGGAACTATCAGAGAGGTTCCCTCCATTCCCACATGCCTGCAGAAGCACAGCCAGCACCTTGGCCTCCAGCTTGGTAAAGGGGCATCATGCCCAAGGGCAGCAGAAAAGCAATAACTGGGGCTTTTTCCCTGGGAATTCCTGTCCCCCAGGCACCCACCTCGCAGGAGTAGCCTCCCAGGTAGTCTGTGCAGGTGGCTCCGTTCTGGCAGGGGTTGGGGGAGCATTCATCCACCTGCTCCTCGCAGTAGCTGCCGGTGTAGCCGGCTTGGCAGCGGCAGAAATGAGTGTTGCCAGTGTCCACACAGAGCCCCGAGTTCCTGCAGAGATGTGCTACATCGATACCTGTGGGGGAGAGCAGAGTGAGATACAGGGACCTTGCTGACACCCACACACCACAGAGCCATGTCCTGGCCCCCACACATCCCACAGGGAATCACAGCCTTGGGGGTGCATGCTGGAGCAATCCTTGAGATCACTCTGTGATCAAGATCCCCCAGCACAGTGCCCAGCACAGAGGACACCTGGGGACCCCAGGCTGGCCCTGTACACATGGCAGGGCCTTACCTTGCTGCTTAGCAGCCACCTCGCAGGACACACTGGGGACATCGCAGTAGAGCCCTGTCCAGCCGCTGTTGCACTCGCAGTGGTACAGGTTGCTGGTCTGCCAGCACTTGCCTCCGTTTTTGCAGGGAGAGGAGTCACACCAACGCACCAGGTTCTGGGGGAGCAGAGCAAGAGGTGAGGGTGAGGACCCAGCAGGGCTCCTGCAGGAGTGGAGACTGCAGCGACCCCCTGATCCCCAGAGCAGCATCCCCCGAGCTGTACCTGGCAGTTGAGCCCCGTGTATCCCTGGGGACAGGTGCACTTGTACGTCCCATAGCTGTCCTGACACGTGCCCCCGTTCAGGCACGGCTTGGAGTCACATTCATTGATGTTGTGCTCGCAGTAGCTGCCCGTGAAGCCGGGCAGGCAGACGCAGGTGAAGGTGTTGATGCCATCCACGCAGGTCCCACCGTTGAAGCAGGAGCTGGGGACACACACATCACAGCCCAGTGAGTCACAGCTGGTCGTGCCCCACGCCAAAGGCCCCCCACACACCAACCCAGGCCTATGTGGCAGCACAGGGACCTGAGCCCCTGCCCCAGCTGGCAGGACCGTACCTCTCTGTGCAGTCAGGGGTGTTGTTCTCGCAGTGGATGCCGCTGAAGCCGGAGGGGCAGGTGCAGGTGTAGCTGTTGACGCAGTCAGTGCAGTTGGCCCCGTTCTTGCAGGGGTTGCTGGCACACTCATTGATGTCCTCCTCACACTTGGGCCCACGGAAACCAGCCAGGCACTCGCAGAAGAACGTGCCAATGCCATCGGAGCAGGAGCCACCGTTGTGGCATGGATCTGGAGAGCAGGGACGTGCATGTGAACATGAGATGGGTGCAGCTCTGGTGCAGCAGCTCAGCCTGGGAGCTGCCCCACAGCACTGTCCTCATACACATTCCCTTGGCCACGTGGAGGAATGGGACTGAGCCCATGGACTAGGCAGAAACCAGTCCATCCCCTCCAGGAGACTGGGCACGAGGAGAACCCATGGCACACATCACTCCCCAGCCTCCTTCCTCCTGCTCCCAGCTGGCCATGGAGCGACACAGCTCAACAGGGCCATGTCTGGTGGCCCAAAAACCAAGGGGCTGGTCCATGCATGGGGAGGAGAATCCCAGCCCCAGGAAGGGCAGTGAGGCTCAGGGCTGGGCTGGTGCTGTCTGGGGCAGCCCCTGCTCTTACTGGGCTTGCAGTCGTCGATGTCGGTGTCGCAGTTGCGGCCGGAGAAGCCGGTGCGGCAGGCGCAGCGGTAGCTCCCGTTGGTGTTCTGGCACGTGGCCCCGTTCCGGCAGGGGCTCTTCACACACTCATTGATGTCAATCTCACAGGTCTGACCTGGGGACAGGGCAGGACAAGGGTGGTGTGGGCTGGGGGTGCTGGTGAAAGCCTCAGGGGTGGCAGTGACATCTTGGGCACCGCTTGCACCAGGGCAGAAGCCAAGGGATGCAGGCAATGGTCGTGTCCCGTCCACCCAGCTCAGCCCTGGGGCAGGTCAGGACCCTCCCCTGTGCCCTTCCCTCCCTGAAGGGAGCGGGGGGTTCTAACCCCCAAAAGGGCCATGTCCATACCTTGCCAGCCAGGGGGGCAACTACAGGAGAAGCTCTTGTAGTCCTCTGACTCCTGGCACTCGCCACCATTCTTGCAGGGGCTGCCAGCACAGGGAGCCAGCACGTCCTCACAGGTGGCACCTGTACAGACACAAGTACCCGCTGACACCCTCCAAAATGACAGGTGGCCCAAGACCCCACTACCCCTGGACTTCTCCACCATCCCAGGAGAGCCCAGCTGGGGCTGTCTCCTCCATTTTGGTCACCCATGACCCTAGACCCCCACAAACTTTTAAGCCCTGGCTATCTGGGCTGCATTAAAGCACTGCACACTTCCTTTGGCAGGGAAGTGCTGCTTGGGGTGTCTTTTCCCCCTTGCACTCCCTCCCCCCTTCCCTCTCCGCTGCTTTTCCTGTTTACGTCCAGCAAAGGGACACGTTCCCTCCGAACCCTTATCTTCCCTGTCAAGCCAATATCTCCTGAACTGGCCTTTGCTATTTTCCAGAGCCTTCCCCTCCCTGCCTGCCCAGTCCCCGTCCCCCCCAGGGGTTTCTATGGCCACTGGCGAGGGCAGGAAACAGCTCATGGCTTCCTGCAATTGTGCTGGGCTGCGCGAGCGGAAGCGCAGGGCCGGCAAACAGGAATTGGCTCAGCAGAATCCCCCGGCCCCTCGGCCTCGGATCGCCTTTTCCAGCACGGGCATCGTGGCTGGGGAATGGTGGGCTCTGAGTGGGGCGGCCCCTGGGTGCTGCTGCCCCCGAGCCACCGCCCTGGTGCCCTCCAGGAGGAGGGGGAAGAGGAGGAAGGCAGGAAGCTGTGGCCGGCAGCCTCCCAAAGCTCCTGCAAATTTCCTCCAGCTGCGCCGCGGAGAGGTGGAGCTGTGGCTGTGGGCAGTGTGAGGGAAGCCTTCATGCTTAGTGCCAGCTCACTGCATGTGCAGAGGGACCAGTTTGGTGTCACACACGAAGCAGAAGAACTCTGCAGAGCCGTGGTGGGGCACAAGGTGCTCCCCTCACCTGTGTAGGGCAGGAGGCAGTTGCAGGTGTAGCCAGCGACGTCGTCAATGCACGTGCCCTGGTTCAGGCAGGGGTTGGAAGCACATTCATTGATATTGGTCTGGCAGTTGGGGCCTGTGTTAAGAAAAATGGATAAAGGTGGCTGTGATGGAGGTGTGCTGGTGGCAGTGGGCTGAGGGTACAGTGGGGACCTGGTGGCAATGACAACTGCCCAGCCATTGCCCTGGGAAAGCCTCCTGTGCTCAGCTCTGGCCAGGAGCACCCAAACTTCACTGAAGGTCTCCAGGATGGCTGCATTGCCACAGCTCCCAGCCACACCTGGGGCTCTGCTGTCCCCAAAATGAAGCCCTCAGCCCAGCCAGCATTGTGGGAACACCCACTCACAGCTCCCATGCAGGCCTCGGGGTGGGAGGAACATGGCACCTTAGAACCATGGAATCACAGACTTGTTAATGCTGGAAAAGCCCTCTAAGATCATCAAGTCCAACCACTAACCCAGCATCACCACATTCATTGCTAAACCATGTCCCCAAGTGCCACATCCACATCCCTTTTGAACACTTCCACTCATGGTGACTCCACCACTTTCCTGGGCAGCTTGTTCCAGTGCCTGACCACCATTTTCAGGAAGAAAAATTTTTGAATACCCCATCTAACCCCCCCACTTACCACTGAAGCCCTCCCTGCAGGTGCAGATGTAGCCACTGGTCATGTCCTTGCAGGTGCCACCGTTCATGCAGGGATTGGATTCACACTCGTTGTTGTTAATGTCACAGTTTGTCCCACTCCAGCCAGGGTCACAGTCACACTTGTAGCTTTGGGAAAGAATAGGGGCATAAAGACCTGGTCCTCTAAACTACACCAGCCATTGTTTATCCAGTAAATCCTGTCCCTTCAGGGTAATATCCCATGGCACTGGCCCAGAGCACGGACACCAACTGAAGGGTCAGATGCTCAAGGGATCTTCCTCTAACCCTGACTTTGCTGGGGACCCTTTGGTCCCTGCAGTCCCCCAGCTGCCCCTGCACCCTCCAGCCTACCCATTCAATCCATCATGGCATTTCCCATGGATGCAGGGGTTGCTGTTGCACTCATTCACTTCAGACAGGCACTTGGGGTCGTGGAAGCCCTCGGGGCAGAGGCAGGTGAAGCCATTGATGCCGTCCTTGCACGTGCCCCCGTTGTGGCAGGGGTTGCTGTCACACTCGTCAATGTTGATGTTGCACATGCGCCCTGCCAAAGGGGGAGAAGGAACAGTTATCCCATAAGGGCTCACAGCACGGTGTGGGCAGTGCACCCACCAGGCAACTCCCTCTCCAGCCACCCAGGGAATGCCTGCTGGAGGCTCGGATCTCGGGGCACACGCGAGCCGGCTGCAGAGGAGTGGGCTGCCCTGCAGGCAGGGTGACTTCACACCCTGCATCGCCTGCCTGCCTTCATTAAATGTGACTGGGGAGAGGCCGTGCCCTGGGCTGCTTTGGTCCAGGAGGGAATACTGAAGGGAGGAGGTTTCAGCCTGTAACCCTACCTGCCACGGCCGACAAAGCCAGGCTTTATTTCGGCTCCCGGCGGGCCCGAGGACAAGGGGCCGTGTGAGTGGGGGCTGCTCCCATCAAAGCCCTCCACCATTTCCAGCAGCCATCAAACAAACCAGTCTGACAAGGCAGCAACCTGATACCCATGGGAGTGGGCGCAGCAGGAGTCAAATTCGAAGCACCAGACACCCCTTTGATTTCGGACTGAGCCAGGGTCACCCTCCCGAACAAGCAGGAGCGCTGAAGGGTGTAAAACCTCCTCCAGGCGGGATGGCAGCATCCCCCCTCCTTACTGCACCCTTGTCCTGGTTTCGTGAGGCACCAGCAGCTGCAGTCCCCAGGGTGTGAGGCCCTGCTCTCACCTGTGTACCCCGGCTCGCAGGTGCACTCGTAGCCATTGATCTTGTCGATGCACTTGCCATAGTCACAGGGGTTGCTGGCACAGTCGTCCAGGTTGATCTCGCAGTTGGGGCCTGTGGAGGAGAGGGATGGGGTGTTGTTAGGGCATCCCCAAGAGGAGAGGGATGTCATTAGGGGGTCCCCAGCCCTGTCATAGCAGTAAAATGAAGCCTGCTGGCACCAGCTGCCACCACCGCCCCACAACAAAGCGCCTCCGCCATGGGCAGCTCCCGGCTGGGGCGTGGTTCCTGCCAGAACCGGGCACCAAACAGGGAGAACTCGCCCTCACCCAGATGCCCCAGGCCGGCCCCGGCACCAGGATGGCTGCTGGTGGTGGCCCAGGGCCAACCTGCCCTGGGATGAGGATGGGAGCGGGATGCTGCACCGGCACTGCCGACCCACATGGAGCCCCAGGGGTTCCCTCCTGCTCACCCGTGGTCCCTTTGAGGCAGATGCAGTTGTAGGCGTTGTTCCTGTCCTGGCAGGTGCCCCCATTTTTGCAGGGCTGGCTCTGGCACTCGTTGATGTTGATGTCACAGCGGTGGCCTGTGTAGCCGGGCTGGCAGAGGCAGGTGAAGGAGGCGATGCTGTCCTTGCAGGTCCCGTAGTGGCACGGGTCAGGGTCACACTCATCGATGTCAATCTCGCAGTGAGCGCCCGTGAAACCTGCCACCAGCAGGAGGGACACAGCGTGAGGATGGGGGACACGGGCTGGCGACGGGGGACAGTCCTTCCCACCCTGCCCAGGTGTGAGGCAGTGCACTGGGGTGGCTCTACCTGCCCCACCGTAAGCCCAGGACCCCCGGGAGTGGGGTGCAGGCAGGGAGCACCCCGATGTGCTGGCGGTGGGGCTGCTCAGAGCGCAGCCCGGGGGCTTTGTCCCGGGGTGCACAATGACCCGCATTAGAGCCGCCTCGGCTCCGGAGCGGGGCCCCGGGCTCGCCCGCGGCTCGGCCGCAGCGCACGGGGGGGCCGGCCGTGAGCACCCCCGAATAACAACCCCCCCGGCAGCTCCTATTCTCCTGGCCGGCTCCCTCCCGCCGGGTTTGGGGGTGGAGAGCTGAGGACAAAGTACAGCTTTGACTAGACCCCGCCAAGCCCACATAGCAGCTTTTCATCGGGGCTTGGCATTAGCAAGACACTAATTAGAGGCCATTCAGCTGGAAGATTTCTGGCGGGAGCTGCTCCACAAAAGAGCCACTGTTTGCCACCAGGGCTCAAGTCATCATTTTGTGCAACTGCTCCTTGGGTTTCGGTCGGCGAGCCCCCGCGGCCCTGCACCTTGTGTCCCCATAGAGGCAGCTTTATTCCTTCCTTCCTGCCTTCCCCCTCGCTGCCGCCCNCCCCCGCCCCGCTCCGCCGGCCCCCCGCATCCCGGCCGGGGCGCCGGGTTTCCATGGGGACGGCTGCTGGGGGCCCTGAATGCGGGGCTGCGACCCACCATTGAGAGCATCTTATTTACATCTCTAGAGGAGCAAAGTCTCTGAACTTCAAAACCTCCTTTCACAGATTAACCGTCTCCCCATTCTCTGCTCCACCCCGTGACTTTGACACCGCATTCAAAGCCGCTGGTGCGGCCCCCCCAGCCCCCAGCCCTCCTTCCCAAAGAGGGGCCTTTTCAAGTGCAAAGCCGTGGGGTTTAATCCTCCTTCCCCTCTCCCATGGGCCGGAGCTGGAGCAGCATCGCCCGCACGGGGCTCAGCCCCTCACATCAATTGGAGAAGCCCCTCCAAAGCACCAAGAGGTGCTCACTACACTCCCCCCATTTCGGAGGGCTATGAAATTTAAGAAGCCCATTCTTGGCTCGAGCCAGGATGCATCCTGGCTTTGTCTGCACCACAGTGGCAGTGGGATGGCTGCTGGCAGTGGGACGGATGCCACGTACCAGTGGGGCACTCGCAGTGGAACTCGTTGATCTTGTCGAGGCAGTTGCCGTTGTGCAGGCAGGGGCTGCTGGCGCACTCGTCCGTGTTGATCTCGCAGTAAACCCCCTCGTACCCTGCCAAGAGACCCAGCACTGTCACCACTGTGGCACAGGGCTGGCACAACCACACAACACCTGGCACTGTGTTACACCTGGTCCCCCTGCCTTTAAAAGGCAGCTCAGGAGCTGCTCTACACGTGGCAGGATCTGACGCACAAGCTGCTCCATGGTTGTCCACCCTGGATCAACAGGCTTGGGCTCGATCCAAGCCAGCAGGGTTGGCAAGAGGAGGAGTTCAGTGCAGGGCTGAAGGTGCCCAGCTCTCACCTCTTGTCCCCACACCACACAACCCTTACTGAGCTCTTTCTTTTTGGTGCTGTCCCCAGGCACACAGGAGCACCCAACCCTGCACCAAGCTGAAGCTCAGGTGCACCCAGAGCCCTCCCACTGCCCACCCCCAGCACCAAGGCTGAGTCCACAGGGCTGCCCACGCACCAGGCATGCAGATGCACTGGAACTCCCCAATCTGGTCCAGGCAGGTGGCATCATTCTGGCAGGGGTTGGAGAGGCACTCATTGACATCGATCTCACAGCGAGGGCCCGAGTAGCCCTGCAGACACTGGCACTGGAAGGACCCCAGGGTGTTGATGCACTTCCCTGCGTGCTCACATGGGTTGGCTCCTGTAAAACACGAGCACAGCTCTCAGGACTTGTCCCTGGAAATGCCAGAGCCTTCCCCAGCCGTGCTGCTGTCACCCATGTGAGCTCACCCAGCGAGCACTCGTCCACATCCTGGTTGCAGGCTGGCCCCATGTACCCCGAAGGACACGTGCAGATGGCTTTGCCATTGACGGGGTTGGTGTCACAGTTGGAGCCCTCATTGCAGGGGTTGCTGATGCAGGCGTCATCCAGGTGGCACAGCAAACCTGGGCAGCAAAAGGCAGGCGCACGTCAAGGGCCGTGGCACACGAGACCGGGGCAAGCAGCCAGGGGACGTGCAGGGCAGGGGACAAGGCGGGACAGGGCCTCACCCGTGCGGCCGTGGGGGCACTCGCAGTAGAAGGAGGCCACCCTGTCGTGGCAGGTGGCCCCGTGGAAGCAGGCGGCCATGGCGCAGTCGTCGATGTTCTCGCTGCAGTCCTCGCCCGTCCAGCCGTTGACGCAGACGCAGTTGTAGCCGCCGTGGTTGTTGTGGCAGGTGCCGCCGTTCTGGCAGGCGTTGGGCATCAGCTGGCACTCGTCCACGTCCTCGGTGCAGTACTGACCTGCCAGGGGACGGGGCACCTGCGTGGAGCTGGCACTGACCCACTCCTGATGTGAAGCAGGACAGCTCTGCCCACGCTGTGCCCAGCACCCCCCCGGGCAGGACCTGTGCCACCCCCACTCCTGGCATTACCTGTCCACTCAGGTGGGCACTGGCAGTTGTAGGTGTTGACGCCGTCCACGCAGGTGCCCCCATTCTTGCAGTTGTTGCCTGGGCAGTCATTGATGTTCTCCTCACAGTTCTGGCCCGTGAACCCTGCCCAGAAGAGACATCTGCCATGATGCCAACTCACCCACTGGCTGTGTCACCGCCCTGTCCCTCACCACCCNGGCTGCTCAGAGCCCAGCCCGGGGGCTTTGTCCCGGGGTGCACAATGACCCGCATTAGAGCCGCCTCGGCTCCGGAGCGGGGCCCCGCGCTCGCCCGCGGCTCGGCCGCAGCGCACGGGGGGGCCGGCCGTGAGCACCCCCGAATAACAACCCCCCCGGCAGCTCCTATTCTCCTGGCCGGCTCCCTCCCGCCGGGTTTGGGGGTGGAGAGCTGAGGACAAAGTACAGCTTTGACTAGACCCCGCCAAGCCCACATAGCAGCTTTTCATCGGGGCTTGGCATTAGCAAGACACTAATTAGAGGCCATTCAGCTGGAAGATTTCTGGCGGGAGCTGCTCCACAAAAGAGCCACTGTTTGCCACCAGGGCTCAAGTCATCATTTTGTGCAACTGCTCCTTGGGTTTCGGTCGGCGAGCCCCCGCGGCCCTGCACCTTGTGTCCCCATAGAGGCAGCTTTATTCCTTCCTTCCTGCCTTCCCCCTCGCTGCCGCCCCGGCGGGCGGGAGCGCGGTGGGACGGCTGCTGCGGGGCCACACCTAAGGAGTGCCAGGCTTGATACACCTGGCTCCGGGGCCAGCAGGCTCCAGAGCTCGACTTATTCTGCCAGCACCANGGTGCTGAGCGCGTGCCAGGTGCTCCCAGCCTGGCTTTGAAGCAGCTGCCTGGTTTCATCTTCATCCCTATTCCTCCTCTGCTGGAGCCTGACAGGCAGCAGCTTCCTCTGCACAGGGCAGGGTGTCCCTGGTGCCAAAGCCTCCAGCTCTGGACTCACTTGCCCCGAGCAGTGGAGGATCTGACTCTGCACAAGCCAGAACGAAGCAGGGCTGCTCCCACGAAGGCTTGTGGCACCCAGTGCTGAATCACCAGTGTTTCATTTCACTTGTAAAGAGCCTCAGCAGCAGCACTTGCCCCTGAGGAGGATCCAAGTCCCTGCCAGGATGAGCCACTGTCCCACCCAGCGCTGGGCTCATCCCAGCCCAGCTCCTGCTTGGGTTTGTTATCACCTCCAGCTGATAGCATGGAAANTTGGAGAGGTGGGCACTAAATGATTTGTCGATGTGGTTTTATGGCACACCACGGGGCAGGACCCCCGCAGCCCCCCAGGATTCCCTCACCTTCGGTGCACTCGCAGCTGTAGGTGTTGGGGCCATCCACGCACTTGGCACCGTTCTTGCAGGGGGTGCTGGCGCACTCGTCGATGTCAAACTGGCACAGGTGCCCGTTGAAGCCTGGAACGGAGGGAGAAGTCACGTCNACCCTGCTGCCCCCAGCCTCTCCAGCAGGAACAAAGCAGCCAGGCCCTGCTCAGGACATCTGCCAAGCCACCTCTGACTGGCATTTGTGTCAAAAGCTGCATTTACTGGATGACCCCCAGCAGCTTGGGGCTTGGGATGGCAATGCCAGCCCACTGTGCCAGTGTCCATCTGCAGCTCCCTCAAAGTCCCCAGGGCATTCTGCAGGTCCAGACCAGGCTGCTCCCCACCCAGGCAGCAAAAAAATGTCACTTCCACAGGTAAGGACCAGGTGCCCAGACTCATCCTCTGTGGGACCCCTGACCCTGGCCCAGCTGGGAACTTTCCCCTCACTCTCTCCATGTTGTCCTCTCCCCAGCCCCATCACATGGGGAGCAGCCACAGCTTTTTATATTGCTGGTAGGAGTCCAGAGCAGATAACATTGATTTGCACCTCATTTTTAAGCAGCTGGGCTGAGCCTGAGCAGCAATAATTCCTAACGTCCTAGATACCAGGATTAACTCATTTTGAACCATTCAAATGAGTAATTAGTACGGCAATTACTTTAAACTCAGGGTTACATTCTACAGCGATGGCACGATAAAACAGCCAAGATTAGTTTAACTTGAAGAAACCCGGTACAGCCAGGCCTCTCTGGGAATGAAAAGGGGACATTGTTCCAGGTTTGCTCTGCCACATACCAGCATATCAATCACCCCCTTATCATGAGGAACAGCCCCCTGTCCCTCTGCCCATGGCTGGTGCAGCTCCTGCATCGTGTGGATGGGTGGAGGAGGTGCTGAGGGACCCCTGTTCCCCGGAGCAGGGGCTGTCCCACCCCACAGGAGGTGAAGCAGCTCCTGGAGGATGCAAATCTCCTGGAAGCAGCCCACGAAGGCGCAGCTGGGCGTGGCAGCGCCGATCCTGCCGGGAGCAGGGATCTCCCCCGGGGCCGTGCCCGACTCAGGGAAAGTGCCTCATCAGCAGAACGGCAGGGCAGGGCCAGCACAGCTCCTCCTGCCACCTCCAACCTGCCCATCCCTGCGGCAGCGCCGCTCCGGCGGGACACGGCTCCGAGCTGCTCCAACGCAGCATCGCCCCCGGGGGCTGGTCCTGGAAGGAAAGAAAGGCTTCCTTCCTTCCTGGCACTGCTCACCCGGTCAGCCCCACACCTCACCGGCCCTAAGGACAGGAGCTTTGCTCCAGCCGGGGTGAGCAGGGGTGGAGGTGAGGCAGGAGATCCTGCAGAGCCCTGTCTGTTCTGGATGGTTAAGGAGATTCCCGAGTTACTGCAGCCAAAAGCTTTGGGAAGGAGATGGAACCTCTGAACCTGTGTCAGACATCAAGACAAGATCCCCCACACAGCTCACAGGGTTCACTTATCTTCCACTGGGCTGGGCTGGGCTGCCAGCAGGACGTGGGGGTCTGTGCCATCTGGAGACCCCATCCCCACTCTCTGATGCCATGTCCCCAGCAGAGATGGGGCAGGAGGCACAGGGAGGGAAACTGGCGCAATGCCCAGCCCTGTCCAGGCTGCAGAGCAGAGAAGCCACCCAACCTTCACCCTGCTCAGGCCACTGCTGGGCTATGGGTGACCAGAGGATCAAGCCAATCCCACAAGAGACTCCTCAGGCAGCAGAGTGCTGCCCAAGCTTCCTGCCCAGGGACAGGGTGGCTGCATCCCCTCCACATCTGCCACAGCTGGCCAGTGTGGCTGGCTCGGGTGAGGAGCAGCACTTGTCCCAGCAAACACAACCTGGTCTGAGCGTGGCTCTGGGCTGAAACTCCATGGTTTCATTTCTCCAGCTGACACAGGCACAGGGGGAGCGTGGAGCTGCTCAGCCCCTTCCGCTCCCTGCCCTGACTGCGCTGCAGACCCGCTGTCCGAGGGCAGAAGTGAAAGGGCTTGCTGGGGTCAGGGGGCCCTTTCACAGCTGCTGCTCTTCTCTAGGGTTTGCAGGGTGCCGAGCTCCTTTCCAGGGTGCCGAGCTCCCAGGACAGCACCCACCAGGCCCCTCCGCAGGAACTCTCCATGTCAGAGGCTGCAATCCTGCTGGGCTGCTCCAGAGCTTGCCAGAGGGAGCAGCAGCGAGCACAGAGAGGGTCTTCCTTCCCCAGCTCCATTAGCACTCGGAAACTTTCCAAAATAGCTATTCTGGGCTAATTATTCCATTCTGGAAGTGGATTAAGCTAAAGCGGAAAAAGGCACTCTTATTCTGGAATATGAGCATCCGCACAGGGGCCTCTGCTCAAACAGTTGTTTTGGAAGAGCTATTTTGGTGAAGCACAAAGTATATAAAGCCCCCAGATGAACTCTCCTCCTCAGGCATCGCTACCCAACGTCTCCCAAAAAGTACATGGTACAACGAGCCCACAAGCCAGAGGGTTTTGCCCCTCTCAGAGTCACAACCTGTAGGAAATTTGGGCACTACTCATTTAGGGTCAACTGCAGCGCTGCAAGAGGTTCCCCTACCTGGCAGGCAGGTGCAGTCGTAGGTGGTGTCTCCGATCTGGCGGCAGGTGCCCCCGTTCTGGCAGGGCGAGGGGTTGCAGGGCACGTAGAGGTGCTCACAGTTCTGCCCCGTGTAGGCTGGCTTGCAGGAGCACTGGTAGGTGCCCACCTCGTTGGTGCAGCTGCCCCCGTTCTTGCAGACGGGCGGGGAGATGTTGCACTCGTTGACGTCCTGCTTGCAGTTGGCGCCGTGGAAGCCGGCGGTGCAGCGGCAGATGTAGTGGGCTTCGAAGGGCACGCACTGGCCCCCGTTGGCACAGGGGTTGGAGGCACAGGGGTCGGCCTGCTGGCAGGTTTTGCCTGGGGAGGGCAGGGAGAGACCGTGAGGACGCAAACAGCAGCTCAGCCCTTGGTGGCAGCGCTCTACACCGCGGTGCAGCCCCGGATCTGGGACTGGCTGTAACCAATCCCCCCCACCGTGCAGGAGGATCCCCCAGCTGCCACCCACGCACCCCCAACTCACCTTTGCCGACCACCCTCCCCACCTCCCTGAAGCCAAAATCACAGGCAGCTCTCCCCACCCACAGCAGCAACCCCCTTGGCAGGCCGTTCTCCCGCCGGGGCCGTGTCCCCAGGCGCCGCCCTGACCTGACCAGCCGGGCGGGCAGCGGCACTTGTACTCGCTGAGCGTCAGCAGGTCGCAGGTGCCGCCGTTGCGGCAGGGGTTGCTGAGGCAGACGTTGTCGCGGGGCGTCAGGCACAGCTCGTCGGTGAAGCCCAGGCGGCAGGCGCAGGTGTAATCCACGGTGCTGCCGCGCACCACCGCGCTGCAGGTGCCGGCGTTCTTGCAGGGGGAGCTCAGGCAGGGGTTGGGCAGCTGGCACCGCTCGCCCACGTAGGCACCGCTGCACCTGGCAGGGGCGAGAGAGCCGTCAGAGCGGCCGGGGGGCACCGCGCGGGCGCCCCAGGGGTCGGCCCGGCCCCGCAGCCCGGCACGTCGGGTTTGGCCACGGCGAGGCTCTGCCCTGGCTGCTCAGAGCTGGGAAGAGCGAGATGAAAGAGGTGCTGGGAACAAAGGCGTCCCCCGTGGAGGGGCCTGTGCCGACTTGCAGAACCGCAGCCGCGGCGCTGACATCCTGCGTCTCATGGCGGGGAGATTCTTCTCCCTCCCCTCCTCGCTGAAGAGGCACAGGGGACACATGGTGGGGGCAAGAGGAGCATCCCCATACCCATCCCCACATCAAATCCATGGGGCCAGGCAGCACGGGACAGCCCTGCCTGACCCTGCCCACGCCGGGGTCTCTGCTTCATCAGGGCTATTTTTATCCTGCCTCCATCCTAAATCACTCAAGCACAATTAAGCAGGGGCTCAGCATTGGCTGGCAACAGGTGGGACACGTTCCTGCTCCTCACAGTCAGCTGAGAGCTTCCCCAAAGGCAAACCCTGCACAAGGAGGGTGAGTGGCCCTGGCTGCTGCACCCATCTGTGTGGAGGCCCTGAGAAAAGAGCCCCTGATGCCACCACCGGCTTCACCATCTGTCACCATTGGCCACCTGGGCTGGAGCAGGACTGGAGCTGGCACCAGGGATATGCCCTGAGGGCAAATCCCACCAGCCATCCAGGGGGCCTGGGCAGGATGTTTGGCTGGCAAGACCCTGTAGAGGGGGGAAGGTGAGGACAGAGCAAAGCTGTGCACCTGACACCAAAAAATCCCAGGGATGAGGCACAAACCCTCCTGCATGGCACCTCTTGTATCCCATCTGCAACATGTGATGCCACCACAGGTTTTGTCCCCAGCCAGCTCTGCTCACATTACAGCTCTTCCAAAGAGGGATGTTCTGTCCTGGCTGTGCTGTGCTGAGCAGCCACGGTGAGTGGGGCATGGGAGGAGTGAGACAGTGCTGGCACTCTGCTGTCCCACACCACGATGGCAATGCCACCACAGAGTGCACCAAGCTCGGCTCACGGGCTTCTACCAGAGGCCTTGAGAGCAGAAATAAATCTGGGATCCTGCATGGCCACCCCAGCTGGAGGTGATGGGTGGGGAGGGCAGTGGCATCGGGCACTGGGGGACTGTGGTCCCCAGGGAGCTGTGGCAGGTCGGGCTCAGGGCACCACGAGCTCACACCTGTTGCCATCGGATCTGGTGGGACACTGCATTCCTGAGCCTCCTGCACGGCCCCCAGGGTGGCAAGGGGGTGAGCAGAGGGGGTCCCAGAGCATAGTGCAGAGCACAGCAGTCACTTGCAACCCCCAAAACAATTCCGTGGGGCTCCTCCAGTGAAGCACAACCAGCAAACCCCACCCTCAGCTGGCCCAGCCCGGAGCCACCGTGCTTTGCCGGCAGCAAGACCACATTTCAACCCTGCTCCCCCTCTCCTCCTCTTCCCCTACTTTTCTNTTATTTTCCCTTTTTTTAACTTTCTTTTTTTTTTTTTTTTTTTTTTTTTTTTTTAACCCAATTCTGATTTCATTGTTGGGGATTGTGTGAGAATTTGTCAGGATTCGGAGACATTTTGAGTTAATGAGACGGCATTATCCAGGCCAAATGAAAAAGAAAATGTGTATAATAATAAATCAGGGCATCTGCTCGGCACACAAAGGGCGGCGGGGAGCAGGTGTGCATCCTAATGAGGCAGAGCAGCTGCCGGCGCCCGCGGACGGTGCCCGGC
>VZRX01015197.1:27072-51273 GCA_013398075.1 Notiomystis cincta | reverse complement strand
TACATTGAAATACTTGCTGCCTGGGGGAATACTGGTAGGGATATAGGATCAGCAGAAGAAAATATTTTAGAGATACCATTGTCTTTATTCCCCATTCACTCTGCAGTTTTTTGAGCTACCTGATAAATTTATGAGTGCAAGTGGAGTGGGGTATATTCCTTGGAGAAGGGAGGAGGGGAAACACATCTCCCACTGCCTGTCCCCTTCCAAGCTTGTTAAGTGTACCGTGGTAGAGAGAACCCTGGCCCCACACATGTGTGCTCAGAGCAGTGGGGGAACTGCAGACTTGAGCAGGCTGTGGTGCTGGTGGTCTGTTTTGTCAGGCTGTGTTTGAGGGTCGGGCAGGTGCAGACCCTTCAGCTTTTGCACAGGAAGTTATTTCCCCTACTTTTTTCTGCCTCGTGCAGCCACGTAGCAAACTACATGGGGGCAAAGGGAAGGAAGGTGGCTGGTCTGCACTGGGCAAGGAGTGAACAGAAGTCCAAGTTAGGGGCTGCTGAGTTGCTGCTCAGGCAGGGAGTTTGACCATGCTTTGTTCAGCAACACAGCCTCAGGAGGAAAACACAGAACAACTCCTCATTTAGAAAGGGATCCAGGTCCATGAGCAGTGTCTGGGACTTCTCATGGGTGGTGATTGTCTGGTGCATGTTGGGGAAGGATATCACTGAACTTGATAAATACCCATTTGGAAATAGTCAGAAATACCTTGAAATCTGCTGGGATGATTCTCTTGATTTGAAACTTCCTAGGAAATGTCTGTATACCTCTTGGTTCGATAACAAAAATTTACTATATTGATATGAAAGGACCTCTCAGGGTACCTTTCATGCCATCCTTCTCAGGGAGTAAAACTGGAGGAGCAAATGGCCAGAGCAGCTCGGGATTAGCTTCCTGATGCACATCTTCTGGTAATTCATGTTTCCAAGAACTGACTTGTTGAGAGTTTGCCCATCAGAATATTCGTGGAAAGCAGTCACAGCAGGGGCAGGAGCACGAGCACAGCCAAAGCACAAGTGGGTTTAAAACTTAAAAAAAAAAAAAATTATGGAAAGGGTTTTTTTTTTTGTTTTTGTTTTAGGTTTTCTTTTTGCTATCCAGTTAGCTTTTGAGAAGAAACAAAAAACAACCTGCTGGGGAAGATATGTGTGTGCATAGGATTCCTGTGTTTATAGTGGATAGCGTGAGCACACTTGTAAGACTTGCAGGGAGTGAAATTCCTGAGATTGATGGTGTAATTATTTTGAATTTAGCCTGTTCAGAGTCAAGACTTGAAAGAAAATGAGAAAAGCCTGGAGCTGTGAAGGACTTTGATTTCAGCAGTGGAGAAGAGTGGGTGCCCATAGTGAAGGAATCCAGACTCTCCGTGTCTCCTCTTCTGCTCAATCTCTTAAGTGCTGCACTTATGTTAAGCAATCCCCATCCACAATGAAAGCCAGTGTGCTTTATTTAATAACTGTGTCGCAGGGCTCCTCTGAGAGTGGGAGTGCCAGAATTGGTTGGCTTTTTAATGGGGCCTGTCAAGGGAATTGGTTACAGATGGGGAAACGAGGCACGTTCACTCTTCTCCGGTTTTACCATCCCAGCTCTGGAGTAGAGGGTGGGTTTTGTTAAGTGCACTTTGTGGCTCTTTCTCTTCTGTAACAGTCAACTGCTTAATGCAAAATGCTGCTTCTCAGCCTTAACACAGCGAGGCAAAGTGCTGTGCTACAAAAGCGCTGTGGGAGCGGAGGGAACGGGGAGGGCAGCACGCGTGTTTATTTGCTCCCATTACGCCAGCGCTGCTGTGAACACAGATCGAAGCTTTTCTTCCAAACAGCCCCTTGGCACAGGTTATTTGCACATAAATGGCCGCAGGTGATTTATTTATTCAGCACAGCTGGGTTCTGCAAAAGAAACTGTGGGCTATACCTGCCAATAGGTTAATACTCCTCCCTGCAGCGCTGGGAGGGCATGCGGAATTTGCTCTGCTGCAGGAGACCAGAGGCACAAAGACTGTGGCTGAAATTTTCGAGGCTGTGGGATAATTTTATAGCTGTCCTGTCCTCTTGGCTTGCTTGTTTGTTTTGCTCTTTGACTGTGGTGCAAAAGAGAGTATGGGGCCTTGAAGAAGGGAAAAATAGAAGGCTTGTGTTGTATAACCAGGCTAGTATGTTACCCTGTTGAAGAGAAAGAAGAGCCTGCATGTGAGGAAGCAACACACACGGAGTGCTGTGGGATTGCTCAGTGCAAAGAACTGGCAGTTCAGTAACTCACTGTGTTGAATGCCACATGGCCATGGGAAAAAATATTCCTTATCATGAGGTGTTTTAAATCTGCATCAGATTTATCTATATAGGTGGCCAGCTCTAGATCTTGATGACAGAGTTTTATTCCTTGAATACCACTCATACTGATTTTGCATCATTTAGGGCTCTTAAGTGTCCACCATTCTGCAGCCAGACGTCATGGTCTGTGTGTTTTCATAACTCATTAGAAAGAGTAAAGTTTATCCTAAAGACCAAATTCAAAACTTCTGAAGTGCAGAGTAATGCATGTTTACCTCTGATGACTTCGAGGCTGAATAGGACTTTCTGCATAGAGTACCTGAATTCTGGAAGTTGGATACCTAGGAGTTTTTGAGAGAGAAGTATTGCAGGAAGGATTGTAGAGATTGGGTGGTTATATATCTCAATGAGGTGAATTGAGGATGCTATGGAGACAAATTTATTTTAGAAACCACCTTGTAAAATTTGGGGTCCTCAGAGCATCTGTAGAGAAAGCGGTCTGAAAATCTCTCACATCTAACTTCAAAGGTGCTCAAAGACTTTCAAGTGCAAATGCTTAGAAGCTGAAACATCAGCTGAGAGCAGAGAAGCTGGCTTGTTTTCCTTCTCCTCCCTCTTTTTTTCCCAAAGTGGAATTATCCACTCTGAGAGTTCCATAATGGTTTTCCACAATGAAAACCTGTCTCCATTGGGCAGTATATTTGCAGGAAAAGCCAAAAGGTCTGAACTCTACAGCACTGGAACCCCTACACCCCAGAGTATTTCTGACTTTAAACATCTTTCTTCAATGAAAACCTTTTTTTTTCCCTCTCTATTGTCTCTATTTTTTCCTGATCCATTGTCTCTGCACTGTGACTCTACTCATATAAAATTTTAAGAGAAGGAGGCAGCTCTCTCCTTCATGCTTCTCTGCTTCACCCACTCCCTCATAAGTGGATGAACATCCTCTCATCAAAGAAGAAATGCTAAATATTTAGGTAGCTGATATCTGTGCCCATCTGGAGTAAGGGTGTTCCTATACCAGACTTTGCACATTGTGGGATGGGATGATGTGGTGGTTAGGGTACAAATTGGGATTTTGAAGACCTGGGTCCGTATGGTCTTTGTTAGTTCTTGGATAACTTCTTTACTTTTTTGGAACTTTATCTTGCTCTTTCAGAAATGGAGATTTGTAACATTCTCTTAAATCAGAAGAAGGGTTACAAACATACAAATTTTATTGAGTCTAGAGTGCTGGAGTTTGTATAAATGCATAAGAGTTTCAACCAGTAAAACGAGACAGTAAGGTTCTGCGTGAAGGGGCTGGAAGGTAATTGGGGATTTAGTTCTGTACTGGATTCAGACTCCTCCAAACCTTGCACATAAGAAGTTGAATTGAGTCTGGAACATTACATCCAATTCCTAGAAAAACAGAAATGTCATCTACAATGGTGATACACTTAGGCCACTCAGGAAGTTAGCATATGTCAAATTTTAACAGATCTGAGGTTATTCAGTCTTTGTCTGCTACCTCTATAGGGTTCGGGAAAATTTTAGTGCCCTTAGGAAAAAATAGGACCATTTCTCAAACCTTTTTTTTCCTCTTATTTTTATGACAAAACTGCATCTACTTAGCTCTATTATAAAATTTTCCTTTTAACATCACAAAAATGTCATGTGAAATGCTTCTCTGCCATTATTGAATGATAAATCTAAATGTAGAAACTGGAGTTCTCAGTGGAAAAGCGGTCTAATTTTTTTTTTTCTTTCTCTTTTGTTATATCCCTGCTTCTACCCTTGGAAATAGCAATGTCCTCAAGTAAAATAAAACAGATTCAACTTTCTTGAGTTGATCAACTTTTATTCATATTAAGTGTTAGATACAGGACCAAAATGTGAATGCATATAACATCCAGCTAATCCTTAAGTAAGTATGGTTTTGAACACTCAGATTGTCTGGTCAGGAGAGGGTAGGAGTGATCATAGAAAGGTTTGGGTTGGAAGGAGACCTCGAAGATCATCTTGTTTCAGTCCTACTGAGATGGGCAGGGGCACCTTCCACTAGAAGAGGTTGCTCAAAGCCCCATCCAACCTGGCCTTGAACACTTTCAGGATGGGACATCCAAACCTGTTCCAGTGCCTCACCACCCTCACAGTAAAGAATTTCTTTCCAACACCTAATCTGACCCTCTTCAGGTACTGGCAGGCTGCTGTAGGGTCTCCCTGTAGCCTTTTCTTTCCTCAACAGCCTCAATTCTCTCAGCCTGTCTTCATAGGGGAGGAACTCCAGCCCTCTGACCATCTTTTGTTTCTCTCCTCTGGACTTGCTTCAACAGGTTCATATCCTCCTTATGTTGGGGGCCTCAGAGTGGGACACAGTTTTCCAGGCTGGGTCTCATGAGAGAGTGTTACAGTGACAGAGCAGGAGAATGCCCTCCCTTGTCCTGCTGGTCATGCAGCCCACGATACTTTTGGATTTCTGGGCTGCATGAGCACCTTGCCAGTCATGGTGAGCTACTTGTCCACCAGGACTGTCTTTCTGCTCAGAGCTGCTCTCAACCCATCCTCTGCCTAGCCTGTATTTGTGCTTAGGGTTTTCCCAGCCTAGCTGCAGCACCTTGCACTCAGCCTTGTTTAACATTGTGAGGTTTGCATGGGCCACCCTTCAAGCATGTCAAGGTGCCACTGGATGGGAATCCTTAGGAGATGGTCTTAAATAAGGAATATGGAAAGGTTTAGAGCACTGCCTGTAACACCCAGGTGAGGCAGAGGGGGAGTATCTTGCACGCAGATTTAGCCAGAGCATATCTGTGAAAGAGGTTCTGAACATCTGCCAGTTTTAAATGGTTATACATGTGTTTAGTTGCAGTAATATAGGCATTTCGATAATGTGTGAGCATAAAGATCACCAGCAGAATCACCTTAGGTGCCAAGTGGCTTTGGCACAGAAGCCAGGTGGAGGTTTTATGACTGCTATGAGCACCTACATGTTCAAGCCTGTTTAGGGATTAGGCAGCTGGCTTTCCAGGAATAATCACTTCTACTCTGCCTGCCAGAGATGTCGTGAGGATCATTACACGATAGCTGGGCCACCAGAGGTTGAAGGTGCTTGTGATCACCAACAAAAATGAGATGAGTTTGGCTCCTCAGGGATGTCTGCAAAGATGAAGCTGGAGCTTCATTTTTTGAAGGAAAGCAGAGCAGAAAACCTCTTAGTTCTTTGCAGTAGGCTGTTGCTGGTCTTAATAATGTATTTGAGTTCATGTGATGAAAAGAGTGTTGTTCATGGCATGGCTGGAGGTAACAACATAGGATTTGAACCTGAAGCATTTTCTGCAGTACCAGATGAAGAAATATTATACTTCTGCAAAGATGTGTGTGAGGCAGTGTGAGATGAGAAACACTGCTGAGAAAAGTGCACAGGAGAAGCTGTAATCAGGCAGCAGTGAAGCTTTGCAAGGTTCTCTCAGCTTTTGCATTTCACTCAAGCCTGAAAACCTCTAAAGGTCAAGACAAATTGTGCATTTCCCCAGAATTATGGGGTAGGCTGTGTTCCTGATGTCTTGGGGTTTTTACACTTTTTTTGTTTTTCCTTCTCTTTCTCTCCTTGTTCATGGATGCAGGTTTTGTAGGTTGTTGGGAATCAGGGGAGTGAAAAAAAGTTTTACTGCTAGGGAGAAAATAGCCAGTGCCCCTCGCATATGCGTGGCTCGTGCACATACTTGCTTCATTTGACAGCAAAATCAATTAATCATTAGGAATCTCCTCCTGGTATCAGCACAGAAAGGTTTCTACTCTGCAGAATGTAAAAAGCACACAGAAAAAGGCAAAAACCAGAACCATTTTTCCTTTTATTTTTTTTCCTCTCTCCTGTTTCCCTTTCCCTGCACATAGGCACATGCTCAAACCTGCAGATGTTGACACAGCAGTCTAGCTAGCCAGAGCTGCCAGTTAGTGCAAACATTGTGGGAAGGCAGTAAATATCACTCTGTGGAATAAATAGCCCCCATGAGTCCCACTTGGGAGGATTATATTTTATAGGTCTTCGCTCTTCTGCCCCTTGTTCTTTGTTCTCTCTTGAGATTGTGTCCATGGGGCTCCCCTCTCATTTCCCAAGAGAATTGAATTCCCTTTGCTACCTCCTCCTTCTTTCAGGGAAGGAGAGCCCACAGAAAGAGAGCTCTCTGAAAATTTGACCACCATGTTTTCTCCATTGACAGAGAGTGTTAGTCCCTTCTCTAACTTCTGGGATACTTGTTCCCCATGCCCACGTTTGCTGCTGATTTAGTGCAGTGCTGAGAATGAGCTGTGTTCCCAAGCAGCTGGGTGGAAGGAAGGGCAAATATGTCATCTCTGTTAGCTGAAATTTTCAAGGTGACATAAGGGATCAAGCAGAAGGCAGAAGGGACTCAATATTGAGGTGACCTGGTAGTCACAGGATTTTCATTTGTTTGCAGAGGAAACCTCTGGGTATGTGTGTACTGCTGTACAGAGAACAAAAATTTATGTTTGTGGTACTCTGATCTTAGACATTTCTATTACAGGTCCAGCACAGGCTGACCTTAGTCAAACATGATTACCCACACCTGGCCACCCAGAATTTCCTGCTGGAAGTGTGCATGGCCTGGCACTTCTTCCTGCTGCACCAAGGGCCTATTTCATGCAATCTCACTTCTTATAAGCTCTGGTAAATGGATCCCTCTCTGACAATCCTCAGCAGGCATAAAGCAAATAGGTTCTAGGTTTTCTGTCTCTTTTTAGCAGAATGCAAGATCGTACACAGGGGTAATGAAGAACTTTAATATGCAAAGGTTAGATCAGAAAGGTGACTCGAGCTCACAGAGAGAGAGAGAGAGACCTATCTTTGCTCTCAAGGTAAAATTCTCATTTACAGCAGTTCCACAGTGATTCTTCCCACTTTGCCCACACCCCACACTGCCATCATTAACTCTTCAGCCCAGGTACTGGGGGCCAGAACCCTTTTCTTATTTGTCCAGCCAGTTATGGGCATGTATTTCTGCATCCCAGCCCAGGAGACAACACTGTCCTTTAGGATAAAAGATAAAAGAGAGCACAGCTTTCCTGCTCCCTGCCACACCCTTGCCCCCTCCCTTAACTCACTCTCTGTATCCTTAGTGCTATAACATCCATTAGGTCACTAAAATGTCTGAATGAAAACTCCCCATCTTTGGTAGGAACTCTTTAAGTTCAGGACCCCAAAAAAAGTGAAATAAAATTAAGAAGACATGTTGATATTATCATTAAAATTCTGTGGCAATAACTGTAACATGTTTGAGCTGGAAATTATTTGCTTTCTCTAATNAAAAAAAAAAAAAGTGAAATAAAATTAAGAAGACATGTTGATATTATCATTAAAATTCTGTGGCAATAACTGCAGCATGTTTGAGCTGGAAATTATTTGCTTTCTCTAATCCTCAAAATAAGCCAAATAAACCTAAACCACCTCGCTGCAAAGGTGACTCTCACTTTTTTCTCTGTTTGGAGTTGGCTCTGATGATTCTGAATATTTTTTCATGACTGAAAGGAAATAAAATTCAGCCTTCTGTGACTGCAGCTCCGAAAAAGCTTGGTTTATTCCAGCTGGTTGCAGTGACTTTAGAAGCTGTGTAAGGAAAAGACACTATGGCTGAAAATATAAAAGAGAATTAAGAAAGATGAGGCACAAGTCTGCTTCTGACTTGGTGAGGGACACCAGTCGAGTTATGAGAACTTGGATTTTTCCTGTCTGTTCAAGCCTGACTGACAGGCATGCTGCACAAATACACTCACTGCTATGGATTTTCCACTCTGGCCAGTCTGCAGCTGAGGATGGTGTTAACAAAGAACTACTGGTTGGCCCCTTGGCTTAGGAGTCAACCCTATGCAAAACCCCATGGAGAATTTAAAAGCAGCTTGAGGTAATATTAGCTTTTGAGTTCCTTGAAACTCTACCATCTGGCCCCTAATGACAAACAAACTGAGCCCAGAAGTGATAGTGTTCCCCCCAGCTGCACCCTATCTCTCCTCCCGTGCTCCCCTTACCCTGGGGATTGCAGAGGGAATCCACTGATGTTGGATTCAGCTCTGCACAGACTGAAAGTATCCCTACAATGAAGCCTCCTCTAGCTGAGGGTGTTTGGCAAGTCATTGCCCTGCCAGCATGGCTTAGTATCTTTCAAGAAGAGTTTTAGAGAGAGAGATTGATTTTTCAAGTCAATGCTACAATGAAAATACTTGGTTTTGTTCTCAGTCTAGTTGGTTTTGTCTTTTAAGTATTATTGTCTCCTGAGAAATCATCTCTATTTGAATTTCAGGGAAGATTTATTTTTATTTTCTGCAAGTCCAAAATGTACATTTTTATAAATCAGTGAAGGAAGTGCTTGATCTCTGTTCTACTTGGTCCTCTGTAAAATCGTGTACTCTGATTTAAAACAAGAGTTGTCTGTCACTGACAATGGATGACTCCGCCTAACAGAACTGTTGACGCACAAAAGTTATTTCCATCACATCTACAAGCCCAAAGAACGTGTTTTGCAGATGCAATTAGTTTGAAACAAACCCTGTGTATCCTGGAGAAAAAATTAGGACACAGCAAATCCAGGTGAAATAGAATGACACTTCAGCCTCTTTGTCTGTCAGAACTGCACACGGAGCAGAGTCGTTCAGAAACAAGACACTGGGACTGCTCCACCCCCAGAACTGCAAAGCTAAATACATAGTGCAGGGGTGCTGCAGAATCATGTTGGATTGGAGAGGTAATTTCACCTCAAATCCCCAGTTACAGAATCACAGAATATGCCCAGGTGGAAGGGACCCACAAGGATTATTAAGTACAGCTCCCTCTCCTGCACAGAACCCTCCCCAAGAGTCACACCACATGCCAAATCTAGTGAAGAGCTGCTGTAAATGACATTGCCAGCACCTTTGGCTATAATAACCTCTTAAAAGACACACAAAATCTGTGCCAACTTGTAGAGGAATGTCTTAGTGTCAGTTACTGTTTTAATTACCCGGACTGGTGCTGGAAGGAGGAAAGAGATGAGCTCTGTTGTATGAGGACTGAGGAAGGTACCATTCCCTTCACTGTAATTTTGGCTTATCTGATGTACTTTGCTTGACACCTGAGCCTCGGTGAAGGACAGAAAGAACACATCTGATGCACTTTCTGTGTTCAGTGCCCTGTAGGAGAGCACAGCTGATAGGATTTCTTGGCCTTTAGTAGCATCTTGTATTAGTATGTTTGCATTATCCCTTCAGGAGAAGGGCAGGCAGGTGTCAGGGCCACTGTGTGCTAGGCAGTGTGTAGGTGGCTCACCATCTTGCAGAGCTTCAGGGCTGTTTCTCTGTTATGGCACTTATTTTTATTTTTTTTTTCTTTTCTATTTTCTTCCTCTCTGGCAGGGGACAAAGGCCTGATCTGATCTATGGCTTGGTCTTCATAAAGGTCAGCGAGTGTTCAGCCTGACCCCTCTGAATGTTAGAAGTGATGCCTGGCTGTTTTCATTACTCATGGTCTTGCCTTACTGAGAGATTGGATGTAGGAGAGTGTTGGAGCTTAACACATGAGGATAGTTGGCAGCAAGTTCAGGCAGTGGCAAAGCAAATAATAGGATTTATTAAATACCTGCTTGCTGTCTAGTCAACAAACTTGCCAGCCAGCATGCAGTATCCAAACAAATGCATGGAATCTGTGGACTGCTAAGGCTGACCTCCAGTACCTGGGCAAGCAGGAAGGCATTGTAAGATATTAGTAAGGACAGGCACCACATGCTCCTGTGAGACCCAGCCATCAGTGTGCAGCACAGGTACAGTGGCAGAGCAATTGCACAGTGTCTGTAATGCTTCATGACAACTGAATATCAAAGGTTTCCATACCAATGTGCTTACCATTAGGTTTCCTTATTTGTGCTCCCACCTACCTTGGCTTCTCCCCAGAGCTGGAGTGGGAGGAGACTGTCAATTATTCTATTTGTGTTCTGTCCACAGTCAGAAACTCTGCCCATTATTCTAGGGAAGACAGCTGTTTTTGTTGAAATGAATGGCTGCAAACAAGTTAACAATACTGACACTTAAATTGACATAATTAGGCTTCAGAGTCAGTACCCACAGAGACCTGTGCGAGGAGCGATATTTATCATAGCTCTTTCACTTCTTTTGCAAAGGAATAAGGTACAACTGCACTGGGGTACAACAAAAAAAAAAAAAAAAAGAAAATAAAAGAAAGGAAAAAAAAGGTGGTTTGTAACCAAGGATTATCACTTCGATAAGTGGAAAGCTGAAGAGTCTTAAAATCTCTGCTGGATGCTGCTAGAAGGTGTGCTCCAGTGCATTGTCAGCTGTTAATGCAGTGTGACCCTTCTCCTGCTTTCTGAAACATTTTCTTCATAATCTAATGGTTTAATTGTTGAGTATGTTTTTTATATAACCCACCTGGCTTTGCTTTTTGCCTTTTCTTCTCATTTTTTAAGTCCTGTTGCAACTCTTTCCCTTTGTCACACATTTTATCTTATTGCAATGCAAGATTTTAGGTCCTGGCATGCAACTTTTTGTGGTTTTGTGTGAAATCTGCAGTGGTGCATCCCTCTGTTCCTGTGGTATGTTGCTGTTATTCCCTGCCTGTGTAGTGTTATTGAGTGGCAGCCTTGTTTACAGTACACTACCTAGAAAAATAAAATCAGTTATCATAGGGGGAAAGAAAATATCTTTTCAATAAACTCTATAACCCCTTTGCTGGTTTACCTGAGAACAGCTCTGAGCAGCCTGATAGTGTCAGAGGTGCTTGAAGGGGTATTTTCGTTCCTGTGGAGCAGTTGTAGCACAGTGCAGAAGAGCAAGCTCTACCTCTGTTTGTGTAATGAGACCACTGGAGGTGGAAGTTGAGACACAGACTGAGCTGTTCATGAGAGATGCTGAAATGCTCTTAAAACAGACCTACATAATTAAAGTACTTCACATTTTCCTGGAACACTGGCTTTGTCCTATTGGTTTCCTGACAAGGAAGTCTTTTTAATGTGCTTGATTTATTTTATTTTATTTTATTTTTTAGCACTGCTGGAGCCAGGGTGTAGTATATCCAGAAGCAATAGAGCTTTTATAGGAATCTGTGTCTTTCAAGCTGGCATTTGCCCTTTTGCTAGTAAAAAAAAAAAAAGAAATTCTCAAGTCTTTCTAATGCTTAGTGAATTCCTCAAGTCAGCCACAGAAGTCTGAAGGCCTGTAGTACAAGGCACACTATAGATCCAGGCTGTCCTCCAGGACACTTGCTTGAAAACAATGAAAACTGCTGGAAATGCAGAAGTCTGAGGGAAAAAAAAATCAGTATCCTCCAAAGACAAAAGATACCAAAAGATACTTATGTTGGGAGCTAACTTGAAGAGCCAGAGCATAAGGTTTGTCTTTGCCTCTTCCTGTATTTCCAGATTGCTTAGATCCAAGCCCTTGTGATTGGCTTCAGTTATTCCAGAATTTAAAAAAAAAAACAAAACAAAACAAAAATTACTTATGAAATTTAGTTTCTCCCCTTTCCCTACAAAAGAAGCAGCTAGAATAAAGATGATGAAGGGAAGAAAAGCCCTAAAAAGGGAATGATAGAAATGCAGCACTTGGCTTCCCAAAGGCCACTCTGGACTGCAGTGATCCCTATTGCATCAGGCAGCCAGAACTGAGGGAAGCTTGAAGCTCCCCAGTACAGAGGTGCACATTCCCAGCATGTCTTGACTGCCAGGTCCAGGCTCTTTGCCATGTCTCTAACTAGCAGGTGTGGACTCTGCAAGTCCATTTCTCCACAATGGCCTCCTCCAATGCCTCTGCACTCAAAACAAGGACTTTCAGTCCAAAATGGCCTTTATTGCAGATTAAAGAAACCACCAAGAAAGAGAAAAAGGGAGAGAGAGCACAGCGTGTTTATCTTAAGTTTCTTAATGTGAGAAATGATTCCAGCTTCTTGCAAATTAGCAAACCCAATCCATGGAATAAGAGGCTGGCTAGCTTTCAAAGAAAATAGTGGAGAAAGAGCCTAGCAAAGAGAAAACATTCATTACTCCATGCTTTTCAAGACAGAGAGTATTTTAAACCTCAGTCCTGCCAGTTGTTCTAGGTAGGCAAGTATGTTTTGCTAGTCAAAAATTAAGAAGAGGAAAACCAAAAAATTTAAAAGGTGAAGACTCAGGGTGACCGAGCTGTTTTTTTTTTATTTTATTCAGACCAAATAGTGAGCAAAGCCCTGACCTGTGAGGTAAAACATGTCCTTCTCCCCATCATAGGCTGTATCTGAGCTTCAGAGATGTATCAGAACCTAACTTACAACTTGGTATATGCTACGTTTTACAAAACTCATGCATAAAATTAAAGTATCCAATTTAAGAGGATGATCTTGGAAGTGTCAGATTAATCCTTCAGTCAGTTAGTCTTCCTCTTCATTCTTGAATCATCTATGATGCCCAGACTCTCCTGAGATAAACCTGGGTGTAAATGGCAGACTTTCCCTATGCCCTTGTCTTGTAGGGAAAGAGTGTGTTCTCAAATTAGCATAAAAGGGTATCTGGAGCTCTGGCTTACTCGAAGTTATCTGAAAATCATGGTTGATTGAACTAGATCTTTTAGGGATGCCTGGTCCACGTGGCTCCCTGTACTTAATGGCTGCTCAGGGATGTAACTGGAGGACTCAGTGACATACTTGAACAGGAGTAAATATTTCTGGCACCTCTGTGCAGTCCTTAAATGAACTCAAGAGACAGCTCTCCCACTCCATTATCCTGCAATTGAGACACAAGATTTTAGCCCTTGGTTGAGCTGACAGCAGAGTCAAAAGCAGCTGGCTGGGAGTTGAACGTGAACAAGGGGCTAGACCAAAGCTGTTTACTTAGGACTGAAAAGGCCAGGGCAACCCAATCAGCTTTGCTTTTCCTGCCTAGTATCAAGTCACAATTGAGGTTTTGATGTTTGTCCTGAAAGATGAACCAGTACACCTGCCATATTGTCAAGGCACAAGCCACGTCTCACCCCACTCATTCTAGGGCAGAGCAGAGGCTTCTCTTGGAAATTCAGAGTTGGTTGGGGTGTGAGATACTTGGTTTCTATTAATCTTTCATCAGCCATAATGGCCCTCACAAGTCTCTCAATTCCAAGTGTCATACACTTCCTCTACCTTTCCTCTCTGAGTATCATTTGTGTGTATACAATCAGCAAAACATATAGAAGATCTGCTAGAAAACAAACAAAAACCAAATGAGTAATCCTCCTTCTCCTCCCTTAAATGTACTGCAGTTGATCTAGGGGAACAAGTGAGGGAAAGGAAATGATCCATGACAGGTATTAGTCACATCATTGCCTTATTTTACTGGAAGTTGCTTTGATTTTTCCCAGTGAAAGAGTAGAGAAGAGCCTGCGCAAAGCAGACACTGAATACTTTTCCACTAAAGCATATTTACATTTTAGCTACTGAGTGCTTATAAGCCACACTCTGTTTGCCACAGACCTAGAAGGTAAACAGATTTTTTTGGTGCAAGGGTCAAAAATGCCATCTAAAAAAATGAAGACCTGTAGCAAACTATTTTCATCAGGGTTTCTTTGAACTTCATGCCATCTTTAAGAATGTTGAGTGCTTTTCAGTTTCAAACTTCTTCATGTGCACCTTTCAATTAATTTTTAATGGCCATGAAAGAAGAGTGACTATTGTTCTCACTTCATATTTGAGGAATATTAGGACTGACACACCTTGCTGAAAGTGGTGGGAGGAGTAGGTAAGCTGTCTGTTTGGCATAGTTGGACAGATATTTTTTTAAATCTTAAACAGAGCACAGGTAAGTTGGATGTAAAGGCTGTCTTTTATTGGTTGCCAAGATCATGATATTTTTACTCTAACTGACAGCATGTAACCAATCTTAGAGGCTGTAGAAATGGGATCCATTTGATAGGTATTTCTAAAGCAGGGCCTGGAAAGACTTAATGTGCCAACAGCACCAGTGCTGGCATTTTGCTCAGTAATATCCTTGGTTTCTTTCCACCATTTATGAATGGGGAGAAAAATATGTTGCCAGTCATTAAAAAAAAAAAAAGGGAGAATTGTTAATGTATAAATGTATAATGCTCAAGCAGACAGCAGAGGAGACCTCTTAATTCAAAGAAAACCTGCAGTGGGACAGTGCCATATGGTCAAAACATATGGACTGATGATATAAAATGCTTCTGGAGGGTGCTCCAAGGCATTACACCTTGCGTGGCAACATTTAAAACCAGAATGTAAAAAGCTCGTGGTGGGGGTGGGACAGAGCTACCTGCTGCACAGACATGTTAATGAGGCAAATGGAGAGTTAATGGACTACTAATTAAGCACATTTAGCACGTTTTAGACATTCACTTAACTAAAGGAAATATTATTGTGCTGCTACTCCTTACCCAGGAGGTCAGAGATTTAAAGCCATAAGAAGCATCCCTGAGGGTTATTAAGCCATAACCTTTTAGATCTTCCAGGAATGAGCATTCAGCATTGTGCCATTAGCCTGTGAAATCGCGTGGTCTTTTTACCCTCCCTTCCTCCAATTTCTGTTACATTCACCTGCTGGGTCTTGTCTTAAATTAGACTGTGAGCTCTTCCTGGCTGTCTTTGTATTTGCATAGAGACTAGCACAATGGGGCCCTGATACTGAATGAGGATTTTGGATCCTACTATAATACCAACATATGAGTAATGAATAGCTAATAGTAATAATAATAATAGCGTAATAGTGTCTGCTTTGTGTGTAAGCTGCTTTTTTTTCCCACCTGCTCTCATTTGTGTGAGTTACCTCACCCTCAGTGGCTTGAGCACACAATTTCTCTTCCTATTTTGCTTTTGTGAATTGAAGTGTCTCTAGTGTAGCAGGCAGACTTACACTGATGTGCTGGGGGAGAGCACAGAGCCCTTGCAGGAAGAAGAGGGCATATGACAGGTACCACTGACGTTCAGTCAGGTCAAATAACACCATTGTACCTCGAGTCTTAAACTTCAGCTGAGCTGCCTTTATAGATGTTTTGGTAGCCCCTCTCCTGAGGTTTATTCTGATTCTGGTGACCTTTCCAGCCCTGTTTCTTGCTTCACAGTTGCAAAAAGAGAAGATGCCAAGGGCAGTTTTGCACAGAAGCCCATACAGGAATGGCTTCTCTAAGGGAATATTGCTTCAGCTGAAAGAGATTTCTCAAGAGACAGATCACCATACCCTCAGAGGGAATAGACTGGCAAAGCAGAGAAGGCAGCTAATATAAAAGGAAAAACAACTTTTCACTGAAATTGTATGTGTCAGAATTAAAAGATTAAGAGAAAGAATAGGGTACAGTTATTTACCTCTGAACTGCCATCCATGGTCTAGCTCTGATTAGAGTTCTGTGTCAGTGTTCAGGAGCTTCTAACAGCTGCCTATTTTCTCAATTATCTAACATTTTAAAATTGAGAGAGACAAATTTCTTTAGTGGCTGGGGTTTGGTTTTAGTTTTTTTTTTTTGCTAATCTTAAGGTGGATGCTTAGCCCACGTAGTTGCACACGCCTTCCCTTTGCAATCCCAGTCATTTTTGATTTCTGTATTGTCTCTTGAGTTTTCCTTCTTCCCCTTATCCCTGTGAAGGTGACCCATCATTACTGAGCAAGTATGGGTAATGAAGAGTGAAGCTTTGCTTGAATTGTCATTCCCAATCCCGATGAAAATGAGGACACGGTCAAATCCTTACAGGAAAGTCTTACCCCGCAAAGACCAGTTCTGTAAGGGACCTTCTGTAGACCCTTTTTACCCTTGTGCCCTTGCCCTCCCATTGTTTTCTAGTAACTTCTCTGCTATCAAGACTTCTACTTCAGAGCCAAAGAACAGCCCAGAACTCCCTTATTTAACAGCCTGAAGAAGAGGAACTACTGCCAAAAGCATACTCTGCCCCTCACATACACGTGTCAGCTGGAGGTCTGATTGTGGCCTCGGGGAAGCAGTGTGGAGCTCTGTGTTTGGAGTGGTGCATCCATGCCCCATTTCAAGTGGGAGGTGATGCTTTGGGAAGACTGTAGTCTTGCAGAAGAACTAAAGGCTTTGCAGTACACTGCTGTCCTCTGTTCTCAGAGGTGTGTACACTCCACTGACTGCCTTGAAGATAACCATGAGTTAGTCTGCCTGTCTGTCTGAAGGGGATACACTGCAAGAATGGGTCTTTCCCAGTATAATTTTTGGCTGGAAGGAGACTCTGAGAGGGGTGTAGGAAAGGAAAGAGATAACCCCCAGGAAAGTCAAACTATCTATTTATTTAGTTATGTGTTTTGGGTTGCGTTTTGCATTAATCGCTGCCACACACGGGAGCCCTGTAATTTATTATTGGTGATAAGTGTGGACAGTAGCTATTATTTTTGTTCCCTGTTCTAAAATGTGGCAAGCAGGGACACTTAGATTTATGGAACATGCATTATTCAAATCTCAGGGCCCGATGGCTCAGCATGAACAATTCCAGCTATTTCCAGAATCTTTCAGTCTTTCTTCCTTTATTCCTCCTTGTTTTTCCCTTATTTTTACTTTCCTTTTTGTTTTGTTAGGCAGGATTAGGACAAGGGGAGTTTATTTAGGCTGGGGTAGCTGCAGTGAAACTTTTGCTTCTACACCAATGGCAAGACAGGTCTCACAGGGAGTTCACAAAGAAATGTAGAGAGGATTGATTATTGCCTATTATGAAGAACTGGAGGAAATGGTGGTGTGTGTTTGGATAGACAGCTAACTGTTAGAAAATACTGATGTGGTGAAGTTAAAACTAGGTGAATATTTTCCTGGGTCAGAGTTCTTTATTTTTAATGGCTGAATTTCTCTGGAACTGTTGTAGTGCTGAAGCAAAGACTGTAGGTCTCTACCTAAGCTGGTGTCCAAGGCACTAAAGCTACTTTATCTCTCATTGTCTGGAGGGAACTGCCTCAACATGGGCCTCAAATCATTCTCACATCTGCCCTCATTGTCTGTACAGGTGGATTTGACACCAAGGATCTGGATACCACCAGTCCCTTCTTTGGTATAAACAGCAGAATTCTGCAGGGTTTTTGGTTACAACAATGAAAAATTGTGGGAGGTTAGGGAATGCCCCTGCCAGACATCCCCTCTAGCTAGTGCATAGATTTTGGCTAGTTTCTTCTTCTAGCTGGTTGCAACTGCTGCTTAATGAATAGCAAAAAATTTCTGCAGGAAGGCAGAAGAGTTGTTTTCTAGGAAACTCCTACTTACATGCAGTTAGAAGCAAAAGAAAAAAAAAATCTGATGTAGAGCCATGGGAAAGCTAGTAAATTCTGAGGAGCCTTCACACCAAGTGATAAAATCCAGTGGTGGTAGCAAAACTAAAAATGAAATCTTTATCACTAAGAATAATGTATGGGGGCCTAAACAGGACTGCAGCATGGAAAGGCAAGAATAATCAACGAGTAATGCTCAAAGCAGGAGCAGAATCTCAGTAAAATGAAATTATGAGTAACTTTTATCAGTGACTTGATACCACCTGGGGAAGTCCAAATAACACCTCGACTACACACGCTGTGCTGAAGTCTTACAAGCACATCTGTGTCACCTGGGGTATGTTTTTTTTGGAATGCTTTCCTTTTGTGCAGGAATGGAAATGATCAGTTCTAGTAAAACCTTTGTACGTATCAATGTAGGTACATCCGCTCTGGGCTTGTAGGATAAAACCACTACATTTTTCCACATGTTGCCCTTGTCTCCAATTACATCCTGCCTTTTAAAAGTGCTGTTGGAAATAAGTTGACAGAAACCTGCAGAACACGAGAGACAGTAGAGAACTGAAGAAGACAGCGAAGCTAAGGAGGCTCAGAAAACTGGATTCCGAGGGTTTATTTCCTCTGCATTAGTTCACGCTGATTTTATCTGCCCTCCTGTTAAATTGTAGAGTGGGGAGCCAGGGGGCCTTAGTAATACTCATGAAAATATAATATATGGATAACAATATGTTTCCTTACCCAACATGATTGTATTTGCTCAGCCTGTTTGTGTACCTACCAATGAGCTCTGGAACTCATTATTCCCATGCTAAATCACAGCAGAAGACATCTTTAGTTTTTTTCTTCTTTCACTGAGACTGATAGGATATGCTCCTGAGGCCAAGTATTCTTTATAAAGAAATGAGCAAGTCAGAATTGGGGGGGAAAGAGATAAACATGCAACAGTGTAAATGTCAATTCTGAATCAAAATGAATTGGGGAAAATCAATGGGTTATCATAAATTCTGTCTCTGTGTGGGGAAAAGTGTTGAAAGCTCACAAACAAGCAATTGTCATTGACTTGTGTGGGCTCTATCAAAATATCTGTTCTGAAAGAGCCTTTAGTGAGACAGATTTTAGGTCTCAGAGACATAAGCACACTGTTTGTGTCTGTCAGCCTCCAGAACACCACAGTGAGGAGACACAGCCATGCTTTTGGTACTTTAGGAAAGAACTGAAATCAATACTAACTCAGAATTGGACCAAAGTTAGAAGTGCTGATTGCAAATGCTACTGAACTTTGACATGTCATCTGGAACAGAACTTTGTGGTTTGTGCCTTTCTATAATAGGATTACTCTGAATTATCCAAACTGAAATTGAACACACATAGCAGCAGCATATGGGCTGGAGAAACAGTTTATCAGGCTCAAGCAAATGTTTGTAGCAGCTAATTTCTTGAATGCACAATAAGTAGTACTGGCTCCCATTTTAGGAACTCTGGATATAGTTCTGAAACAGAACATTGTGTCTAGTTGGAGTATTTTTTTGTTTTGTTGGGGTTTTTTGTTGTTTTTTTTCTTTAAAGTATGAAAATAAAAATTAGTCACAAACAAGGATGGAAGATTGGAAAGGCAAGAACAAACAGATGATAGGAAATTAATTTCTAGGAAAATATCTGAGCAAATTGAGTATGCTGCCATGCAAAGCTTTGATGAGATTAACGCATACCTGCAGAGTTATTTTATTTCCACAAACTTGCATTTTTATAGAGTTTTTTCAACAGTTTTTTTCTAACCAATGTTGCTTGTTGTGGCTCAGTCATTATGAGTGACTTGAACAGACTAAGTCTGTTGTGTTCCCAGGGGAATCACTTGAAGAGTGACATGACACAAAACTTCAAGTAAGTAGATTATTAAAAACTTGGATGATAGTTTTAAGAGTCTAGAGGGAAAAGTAAGGATATTAAAATCCTTACAATGCTTTGTATTTTATTTATAGTGTTAGGATAACGCCTAGAGGTGAAATACAGTTCCTGTCCCAAATTTGGTATGTTTTGAACAGCAAAGGCTGGACAGTGTGTTAACGGGCTGCTATCAAATATCTGCAAAGTACTTTCTCTGTCTGTAAATGAAAGTGAGAACATGAAACTGTGTGGCTATAAAAGAGATGACAGGGAGAATAGAATAGCCAGCATACATACAAATTTTAAATGTTCTCAAAACCTCAAACCAAATCTTATGGGTTGCATTTACATGAAAAAGGGGAGAAAGACAAGATGATCAAGGGCAGTCATATACTTAAATGCATCAGCAATGCCAATAGCATGTGCCAGAGATTTATGGCAATAGGTATAAAGGAGAGATTAATGGATTTATGAGTTGAGAATAATTACTGACATGTATAAAGACAATTAATGTGTTATTTATAATGTGGTTCTTTGAAAAGTGTCTGAAAAATTGATTTTTTTTGTATGTCCCAGTTGGCATCGGTGAGGATTGAATTTGCTCCTCCCTGATTCAGGCCATGTGTGTGGGGAAAGATGTCCTGTTTCCAGCAGTAGCTGGGTAACCTGGTGCTGCACCTTCCTTGAAACCACAGCACATACTGTTAGGAGTGTAATTTTTAAATCCAGCATCTCAGTCTTTGCTGACAAAGCTAGCTGCTATATTCCCCAGATTGCCCCTTCCCCAGTTAGGTTTGGACTTCTAGCAGCTTCCCTTTCTCTGCTTATTTCTGATCCTTACATGGTATAGCTTTTCTCTTTCAGCTATGAGGGATGTTTCTAGGGTAAGATTGCTTTTATTTCTTCCCTACAGCTCCCTTTGTCACCATAACTCTCAAGACACTGCTAACCTAATCTAAGAATCCCTGGTTTTGAGAGGGCGTTTCAGTCCAGTGGAGACATTTGTACCCAGTAAGTTCTGGTAGAATTCAGCAGGTAACATGCAAGGGATTTGCCTCTACTCTGGATTCTTCTCTCTTAATAGCTATGGTTTGTTCTGTCTGTCACTGCCTCAGTTTCTCCATTTGTAAATTGAGTATAATAATAAAAAGCCTAAGCTTACCTAGAGCAGGAGTTGGCATAGTGAGAATCTTAAATATGTGATGCTGGCAGATGTGGTAGGAAGGCTGTATTGGATGCTGGAGCAAAGAATGCTTATTATACTAAATTTCTCTCAGAATACCTCTCAGATTCCTCAAGTGATTTTCTCATTTTCACCCTAAACTCATTAGTAGAGTTCCCTTATTGCACACTTAAATTTTTGCAAGCACTGGTGCCAAACATCCATTATTTCAGACAGATATTATAGACCTTCCAATGCTGACAACCTCTTAGAAGTCTTCAGAAAGATGGCAAGCAACCTTATTTAATTACCTGCCAATTCTCTGTTTTATTTAGGGCAGCTGCTGTTTAGATAGGTGTAGCGGGGCGGAAGAATGTCAATGGGCTTTTCTAGAATTAAGTTGAAAGGATCAGGTTTCTCTGTGACCCACAGCTTGTAGATTAGTAATGTCAGTGTAAGTAAAAAATGCATCTTAAGGGGCACCTCACTTGGACCCCACGTCTGTGTTGCACCTCACTTGGTGCCCACTTGACTGCATTTTACCACTGATCTGTTCCATGCTGAAGTTCCCTTCAGAAGGCCAGTCACCTCTTTGGGTTTGAGATAGATTAGTCCCTTATCAGGGATCTGGTGCTATTAAAAAGTGATCTGCAAGCAGTTGAGTTTGTTACATTATTTGATCTTTCGGAGTCATAGGATGACTACTGCATCTAACAAAACAGAGCAATACTTAGGAAAAACCCAGAGAAGGGGGTCTGCCATCTCCATGTGTATTGAACATGAGGAAAAAACACAGATATTACTCTATAATTCTTACCTAAAGAGTTTAATGAGGTGCACCTTGTTTCATGAGGTACACCCTCTTCCAAACTATTGAAATTAGATGAGCTTCCCTGAGAAATATAAAAACCAACTGCAGCTTATCTTTCTGCACACTGAAAGCAACATCATAATTATTCTTTAAATCTTTGTATGCAATCAGCACTTGGAGTAAAGCTTCTGGCTAGAACTATGCTTGAGAGATGAGGCAGCTGAGCTGCTGGAGACCATGCTCATACAATATTGCTGCCTTCAATCACTGGCAACTGCCTCTGTCTCTTCTTGGACTCTTTTACTGCACTCAAGGAAAATGCTTTCCCTTACCTCCATTGTCATGAGCAGAACAGTTTCCACTTGGGGAATTTTACTGAAATTTATTGCCAGTTAACACAGACTTTTAATTACTGGTTTGTGTGTGGGGAAGGAAAGAAAGGAAACAACAAAACAAATGCAAGGAGAAAACCCTTTCCCTAGGCTCAGCTCCAGTCCAACATCTCTCCTTACCCCCTTAACTTATTCTGTTGTGCTGATTGGAAAGAATGTGAGTGTGGTTGGGCTGTAAAAATGTCTCGGTTCAGGGCAGCTTCTTCAGGCATTTTGCTTTGCAGTTTTGCCATAACTCCTTAACTACTGAATGTCTGCTTCTTCTGTGTAATTATCAAGAGCAGTGTGGAAGGATCAGGAACTTGGCTTTTCTCTGTAAAATTTGTAGTGAAGACGTGAGCATCCTGTGGTAGCCCAAGGTCAGGAACATGGCATGATGCAGGGTTCCTTCAGCTCTTCCCCTGAGATTTGTTGGAGGGGAGCTGCATGCTCTGCTTTGTAAACCAGTTTTGAGGTGGCTGAAAGAAAAAGGAGGATCAAAACCACCTAGAAAGTGGGTATATTTGACATTGGATGGGAAGATCTCCCCTTGAAGTTGTCCCAAGACCTGTCTGAATAACGAGGCCTGTCATAGGTAGACAGATAAAGACCAACTGCTTGATAATGGCAGCAATAACATTTTATCATTGGTAGAAAATATTCCATGAGAGGCCTGATAACACAGCCAGGGATCATGCATGACTTATTCACCCAATGCTGGCATCTCCCCTTCAAAATACTTTCTGTGGGCAACAGAATGCAGACTAGAAAAGTCTTTTGCCCTGGACAGCAGAGCACAAGCTGGGGCTGGGGTCCCTTTACCAGAAGGTGAAGAAACAACCAGCAACATCTCTGAGACTCTTTGCTAGCTGGACTTTAAAGTGAGCTGAGAAAAGTAGATGTCAGAGTACCGTGTAACCAAGACTTCACTTTAGAGCTAACTCTGCTACGAGGAATTACTTTACTCGTTTCGTCAGTGTTGCTTAAAAGAGAGGAACCTTTCTTGACAGTCTGCCCTTTTCACAGTCTGTTTGTGTTTGTCAGCCTAATTTGAGCTTTAAAAAAAATCTTGCATCAGCGTCAGTATCACAGTGGGAACTTGAGGAGGCTGGAGATGCTTGGGTATCTGTCAGGTAAAGGTTGTTTGTGCTCATCACCAAATGGAGTGTGCACAGTTTGGGTTCATTGGGTACCTCTCCTTTCTTTGGGAAGGCCTGGGACTGGGAGACCACAGGGAGCAACATGCCAGCTCTGAGTTCCATCTTGGGGCCTTTTGACTAGAAGAGCATCTGTTAGGGGGCTTAAAGACAAAAACTCACCAGCAAGACAGAAAGGGAGTAAGAGGCATTGCAAGTTGTTCTGTCGATAGCAGCTACCTGAAAGTGTGGAAGGACACCATCAAAATTCTAAATAATCTTTCTCTTTTTGATCATATTATATATGTGACCAATACATACTTAAGATTTGCTAGTATTCTTCTTTCACTTGTATTCTGCCTGTTTCTGCACAGTGCATTTCTGTACATTTTGGGTATCTGTTTCTCTATAATTTAAACCTTTGTGAAACAGAGCCTGTGTTTACCCCTAAGAAATCCCTTAATTGTGGATGCTGTTTCCCTGCAGTAAATGTGGCCCTGGAATACACCAGCATGTACACAATGTCATGTACTACAGCTGGAAGATGCAGAGACCTCTATGAGCTAAAACTGTATAGCTTTTCTTTTCTTCTTTTGCCACTATACCAGGGTGAAAAAAGGTTCACCTGTCTGCATTGAGTCTTTCACCTGAGCCCATCCCATCTCAGCAGCTGAGCTGAAAGTAGCTATGTTTTTTCCATAAAACACAAATTTTCATTTTTCTTCCATCCAAGCCCTCTTCTGTGATTTCATCTTTATGACCACTGCAGTCCAGCAATATTGTTGCTGAAGATCAGGCATTTGTGCTAGGAATGTGCATGGAAAGAATTTTACCCTCTCTGTAACATGCAGTTGACCATTACTGCTGTTGAAATAACATACATTTTGATCTCTGCTGTGTTTGTTTCTCTCAACATTCAGCCAGGGCTCAAAGGTGACAGAAAAAGCAGATTGTCCTTTAGTTTAATAGGTTGCCCTGCTGTTTTCCGATGCAGAGATCCCTGGCTTAATTTATTGCTGGAATGGATTGCTTCCAAATAAGGATAATCCTCCTCATTCTGTTTCTTCACTTGGTTACCTTCCTGTTCTTTTCACTGGCAACACCCGCCTCTGCAATTCTGGCTTATTCTTGCCAGAAGACTCTTATTCATTTGCTGTGTTTATTGCAGTTATGGTCCTAAACCTGCTATCTTCAGTAGCTTAAAACTTTCTGAGACAATTGCTTCAGGGGCTTGAACTTTTTGATCATAATTTCAACCCAAAAGTGAGTTCCAGAAGAGGAATCTGCTTGGCTGTGTTGGTAGTGAGGATTTTGAAGTCATGCATTTTTTTTGGTTGTTTGTTTTTTTTGTTTTTTTTTTTTTTTTTTGTTAA
>VZRX01015197.1:412-26927 GCA_013398075.1 Notiomystis cincta | reverse complement strand
GTTTTTTTTTTTTTTGGCTAAACACATTGAAAGTAATTACTTTGTGCTAGATCGACTCCTGCTTGCGCAAGGAAGTGCCAGAAGTCTGCTATCATGAAATTCCTGCAGGAAAGCTGCACATAATGCAAAGGCGTCTCTCACAGCTGCTCTTTAATAAAATCAGATGTTTAATCTGGCTTAATGTATCCCCTTGGCCCTTGAGGCTAGACCCTGGCTTTCAGCAGGATGCCTGTGTCAGTAAAGAGTGAGAACCACTTTCAAAAGAAATTATTAGGTTTTACTTTTAAAATGTCAAGTTCTCTCAGATCTGAAGTAGCTTTGGCCCTCTCTACTCTGTGTCTGTCCCACTGCTACACTTCCTGCACTCATGTTACTGTAGAAAAGAAGATATTAGAGATGAGAGAGGTAGAACTCCAAAATCAGCGTGAGTGGTTTCAGAGCCCAGTTCAGTCTGATTTTGTTTCTCATTCCCTGAAAAAGCAAAAGGAGTAGTATGTGATTACCTCTTCGTCTTTCCGATTTGTGGAGACTTCACATCCTTTCTTCCTATCTTCTTTTTTTTCCTGTTTGATTTGGGGTTCACTTGTTTCCTTTGGCGAGGGGGCAGTGACGTTGGGAAGGAAGTTAGAGTTCTTGAAACATTCAGGTTCAAGCAAACAGTTCCAAGTCAATTGCTACTTTCCATACAACCTTTTTTAAGGTTCACAGTGGAAAGGCAGCAAGTCTCAGTAGCAGTCTATAGCTCAGTGTTGTAGCACTGGGAAGGAGCACTGTAACGTAATTTTAAGTCTATGCAAATTTAATTATCAGCAGCAATTCATTTATGCCAGTAATTTTCAACGAGGAGCTCTTCTTCTAAATAGAGGCTGAAAAGAGAGCGTGAGAATGAATTTAAGACAGACACAACTTGCTGCCTAACCCCGAGAAATGTTGTTTTTCAAACACCTCATGTGCATACAGTGCCGTGCTCTACCAGACCCCTGCCTCCCTCTGTGAGGGGCCCAAGATAAGGTTGCTCTCTGAACCTTGGAAGAATGAATTTTTTCAGCTCCTGCATGATTAACTTTTCCACTGGAAAGCTGCATCAACAGAACTATTTGTTACTCAGCTAATTACTGCATTGACAAGGGGTTAGATGTTCTTTCATACTCAAGCTCCACTGGTGTTCTGCTGGGCAGCAGCTGCATTAGCGTGGCAGTCGGCTTTCCTGCTTTAAAACCAGTGACAGGCGTGCTGTCTCAGACCTCCACACTGGTTGTTGGAAGACTGATTGAAATTTGAAGTTGTGCTCTTCCTGTCTGGCCTTTTGACAGAATGGCTTTAAAATCTGAACGTTGCCCTGTCACCAAGGGACAGCACAAAGTTGCAACAGGTCCTGGATAAGAAGGCACCGTGGAATGGGAAGTGACTGCTCACCTGTAGTGCAAAACAACCTCATTGATACGCAGGAGACTTCAGTCCCTGTGACTTTCAACGTCTTCCACAGCATCAAACTGATATTTCAAAGAGATTAAGAACTGAAGGGAACATATGATATCCATTTAAAGCCAAGACTTCAGATTTAATGAAGACTGTATCAGAATGAGATATGATTCAGATATCAAATTACATTTGTTTAGCCCAACACAGCTTAATAAATCACAGCAACATTTAATAAATATTTATCTTCTTTTAATCACCAGTTAGTGCTTTTTCTGGTCTCTCCATTCCCTTAATGGCTCATTCCTGTATTTATTAAATGTGATTTCCATTTCTCAAATAATCAATACATCTTTTTATATTTTATAATTTGGGCAGCTTTACTGAACTTTTGTGAGATTTAATTAAGATTAAGCTTTAATCTTTAATTTCAATAATATAAATTACCCTGCATTCTCTATTAAGACATTATTTGGTAACCTCATTTGGTTTGAAATCTTGACTGGAAATATGGCAAGCTCAACAGTAGTTACAGTACAAATGTTAATGAACTTCAGGAGAATCTTTGGATCAGAGGAGGAACTTGGCTGCAATTACACCTCCTTAGCTTATGTGGGTATGCAGTTAATAATGTGAGATGGGCAATAAGGAAGGGATATTCTGTGTGGCTGACAAAGCTTTTGTTTGCATGGGTATCTGGTGCAGCAGTAGAAGTCAGGGTGAGGTCAGCTGGAAAACAGCAACCTGTGGAAATGATAACACTTGTAAATGATGACTCAGGTGCCACACAATGTGTAGCACATGAGGAGGCTGTGAGTAGGGTTGAGTCTAGCAGAATATTTTCTATGCCACTTGTCCATCCCTGCTAGAACCCGTGGATTCAGCCATGGCCAAGCAGTTGGAGAGGAGACAGTAAGTCTGGCCTAGGTGCAGCTGGTGGAAATGGCTCTTCAGCTCTTGGCCAGACCTTGACTGACACCAAAATCTTCCAAAACTGATGCTGTACAGCAGTTCCATACTACCTTCTCCATCATTATCAACTCCCAGATTTAAAATAGTATTAATCTGTAAAGCTCTGCAGGTGGTTGTCAAAGTACAACTTATATTTCAGGGCACGTGCATTTTGTGGCCCTGTGCTTGACGTACAACATGGATCTCATCCACTTGCTAGACACTGTCCTTTCCAAGAAAAAAAAAATTTGTACTAATAAATCACACAGAGAAATGCAATAGAAAGTCGTGAGCACTTTGTCATAACTTGTGTGTGCATCTGGATCCTGGGGAAAACAGGTTTCCGTATACAGGTAGAGCTTATGTGCCCAAAGAGACGCCAGCAGTTTGTTCAAGTCAGAGATGTTTGAGTCTTGCCAGGAGCTTGTATTGTTTCATAACTTTGGCATTGTTGTTTTGTTTGATATTGGTCAAAATTTAAATGACTTTGCTTGGTTTGGTTTTGGTATTTTTTCTATGGGACGGTGAAGCCCCCTGCAGAGTCTCATGATGTGCAGAAAACTTACTTTGGTTTACCTATAGAACCAAGGATATAATTGCTAAAAAGGGCATAAGGATGAATGTAATATTTATAAAGTTAATGCACTGGTCTTTGAATGTTCTGTGCTTCTGTAACATCTGTCATGTATCAATATAATAGTTTCTGAATTTTGCATGACTCCAGAACATCACATCTGCCATGGCCCTGTCTAGCAACCTACTGCCTGGAATGGTCAAAGTGCCCCTCTTGCCACACTTACACTTAATATACCCCCCACCCCAGGTGGGATGAAGGTCTTCCTGACTCCAGCATGGGTGTCACTCTTGCACAAATCTTCATAGACTGATTCAGAATTCTCACTGGACCACTGGACAAGTATTTATCCTTGTAATATTACCTGGTCTTTAAATGCTACTCAGGCAGTTTTTAAATGGGCTTCAATTCCTTCAGCCCTTGCCTGTCATGTCTTCTTGATGTTTCCTTCTCTAGCCATATGAATATTGCAAAGATACAGACTCAGGTGCTTCTTCCTTCTTTTTATAGACTTCTGCAGCACAGACACCTTATATCTCACCTGGGAAACAGACACTGCTTTGAATTAGTGAAGGGCTATCCCCCTCTCTGGGTTTATCGATGTCACTAGTGCAATATAACTCATCACCTTAGCTTATTTTAATGGTTGCTCCCTTTTAGGGACCATTTTCCTTCCACTGATGTCTAGGTACAGGCACTGTTGGAAGTGGAGGAGGTTATCTGAGGAACTTTGCTTCCCTATCCCCATCACTGGTACTGTAATGATATTCCTCAGGCTGGAAACAGGTTGAGAAGAGCAGACCAGGACACAGAAAGGAATCCTTGGTGGTGCTACAGAAGCTGTTTCTGAGCAATAGCATCCCAAACTCCCTATTCTATTAGCTTTCCCAAACTCCCTATTCTATTAGCTTTTCCACCAGAAGGCAACCGTGTGCCTACCAATATGAGGAAGGAGGAGGATTTGTTTCCTCCAGCTCCTCTAAGTCCTACAGTTTGCTACCCATCACAGGTTTTGAAACTGTAATGAAATTGTTTGCAGTAGCAAAGAGCTGGACTTGATTCAGAGATACTTTAAAGACCAGAGCTGGTTTAGACTAAAATACTGGTTTCTAGTGTAGTCAGCAACACTGAAGTCAGTGGGGAAAAAAAAAAAAGTATAGTTGTATGAGATTCAACAGATTAAGTGCATTAATCCAATTTACAGGGTAATGTTCAAGTTGAATATCTAAAATAGAGTACTTTTCAGACTGCTTACTACTGCCTTCTCTCTGCCTTGAGGCTCCTTGGTGGTATCTTGCAAAACGTAGGGAACTTGAAAGGTGGTTGGGTCATCTTGCAAATGTGAACTGCAGCTCCAGTATGTGACAGTGTCTGGCTGTGATCAGTCTGTGGAACCATTTGGGACTGTTGCCTTGTGAAGCCCTGCAGTGTTGGGGGAGGTTTGCTGGTTAGCAGGCTGGACATTGGGAATTATCAAGCCTACAGTACCCACATTAAAATCCTTTATTAATGGAACCTACTTTGCTTGTTTGAAAGAGATGATCTGCTAAGGTTAGAGGCCTGATCTAGCAATAGTGGGAGTACATGACATGAACGAGAATACCATCACTCTTACCTCATTGCTGACATCAAGATGCCATTTGGCTTTAGGTGAGGATGTTGTGATCTTGTAGCAAGAGCTCTGACTTAGGTTTCTGTGTATTTTTGCCTTGGTTTGTCTCTCTGCATTGTGGAAATTGTGAGTCTCTGCAGTCACAAGGATACTAGAAGAAAAATAAATTATAGCAGGAATGAGTGCTCCCTTCATTAATATCTCCCCAGATTATTAGTAGTCATCACTTTGAAAATAGGGGACCAGGAGGCTGACATCTGTCCTCTGTCATCAGAGTATGCTGTGCAATTTTGGGGAGTTTTGCTGCAGATTTTGTAGGCCAAACAGTTCAGAGAAAATATGAAAGGTTAAAGAGGAGGAGATGGCTGCCTAAATGGGGGGAAACATTAAAAGCAATTAATGTAGAGAAAGAGTAGTTCATCAACAGCAAAGCAGGTGAAGTCCCGGCTGGCCAGCCAGCTGTCTGCATCTATCACTGCTCAGCACCTGCACACAGACATTTTGTTGTGCATATCCTACAGCTATTCAGCACTAAGGAGAGGATGCTTGGGGAGAAGCAGAGACACAGAACAGCAGACATTTGAAGGGAATTTTGGATAGATGTAGGAAAAAAAAAATCACACCTTCTGGTAAAGTTGAAAAATGAAGTAGAAACAGCAGGAGCTGGGCACTGGGAAGAGTCTTCCTCCACATTAGGTCACTCAAAGGGGAAAGGAGTCAAGCACTTGTACTGTGGGAGATTGTCCTTCCCTTTCCCACCCCTGTGTGCAGGTTGAGGATGAATAGCCTTGCCTTCCCCGTCCTGTAAGGATGATTGCTGCTGTGCTATGCCAGTTGCATGGCTGCCAACCTCTTCTAATTTGCATGTAATGTATGGCAAAGCCATAATGTCATTACATTGCATAGATCTTGCCAGAGACCACATTCAGAAGCCTGCTATGAAGTTTCTGGCTTTGACTCCACAGCATTAGTTACCCCATAAGCCCCTCTGGCACTGAGCTTCCCAAATCAAGTCCAGATGCCAATTACTTTAATGAGGCTGCAGATTCTAAAAAGGACACCCCCCACACACGCACCTTGCCCCTGGCTACTGTTTCCCTGGGAGGAGGCACAGGCAGTTTTGACAGACACTTATTTTTTTGCAATGAAGCATGCAAGAACATCTGGGGAAAGAAGGGGGACTTCACAGTTGTCTGTAGCTGAGAAGAAAAAGGCAGCTTGGCGCAACTGACTTGGATGTCTTTGGCTGACAGATATCATGTGAGTTGTGCCTCATGAATGCTGAACAGCCTTCAAAGTACACCAGATGCAGAGGTATCAATTTCCTGGAAACGCTGCTCTTGTTGGGCTTCCTTCTCGTTATTAACGTTAACAGCAGGAAATCTGGATGTGAGATAGGGACATGGATAGGGAAGGTTTGGGTTGAGCATGCTGGCTGTCCAAGGGAAGGGCTTGCAGCCAAGCCTGTGGGTGCTTGGAGGGTGGACTAGCCGGGATTTTGTTGGGCTAAGGCTCTACCAGAGGCAAAGCCCTCCATGCACATGCACACCAGGGCTTAAAAAATAGGCTTTTGCCTCAGCTCTCACAACTGTGGGCCTGGCCCCCTTATACTGAAGGGGAAATTGCACATTTTGGAGGAGGTAACAGCCTGTGTGCTCTTCCCCAAGTTCAATCACTAAAGTGCAACACAGACCCTCAACATTAGAGAAGACTCACCCCAGCCACCAATGGGTGATCAATCCTCAAATCTGCGAGCACTGACAGATAGTTAGATATCCATCCTTTCCAGGCACAATTACCATCCAAAGGGATGCAATCACATCTCCATTGCAAACACTGGGATAGGGAAATCCAGCTTTGTTCTGATTTTTCAGTTTGTTTTGTGTAGCACAAGAGGACACTGGTCCATAATCACAGAGCCTGAGTGCTGCTGCAATCCATCTGTTGAGATGGTGACAATAGTGCATAAATGAAAGAAATCCACTGAAATCCGTGGAGTTGTTTCCACTCTCATGGGACTCAGGCCAAGGTGGGAACAAGGATCAGAGCAACACTGTGATTGTGGAGTGATTCATTTCCTCTGCCTGTGCCTCAGTTTCTCCATCTGTGAACCTGTTGAGGACATACATTTGATATGTTGCATTGTGTATTTGAGATTGCTGTATTGTCTGCAAAGGTGTTTGTAATCCTCAGATGTTCTGGGAGTGGGAAGGATTATCATCATTATTTCTGACAGGCAGCTATAATTCATCTTTGCTTAGCAGACCCCTATGGTAGTTTTATTGTGAAATGAGTAAAGGTTATTTCAGCCTGGGAATCATGTGAGCTTATTTGTTGTTGAGCCTGATAATAAATTGGATCCAGATAGTGTTGCCTGAGCTGTGCAAACAGAGAAAATTTTATGATTCTTAATTTAATTTGTGCTTCCTATTTCACACTATTTGTATTCTCTCAAAGTCTGAAAACACTTCTTTACTATTTGATCTGGACTTTCCCATTTGATGAATGGTGATTATTTCCTTTTCTCCTTTTCTGAATTTTTTACTCTGTTTTGTATAAAATGGAAAACAATGACTTAATTAAATCAGCCTCTTGAAAATAAAGCTTTTTCAAGTTATTTTAAGCTCCCTCCACTGGAGGCTTCTGCAACAGCATTGGAGAATGAAGTAACCTGGGATAGATACCATTAGACTTGGTTTTATGCTGTGCAATCCTATAGGATTTATACAAAAGGGAGGTAGTGTTTAGGTCCAGCATTTTCTGTGATGGGATCTTGAAGCATCTGACACACACTAATGGCTTCAGCCCTCACCACACACCTTTGGGAAGCAAATACAGTACTTTCAGGGCAGAATATATGGCTCTAGATAAGAAGCAACCTTAAAGGATGGACCAAGGAGTAGGATGAGAGGAGAAATGCAGGATCATGGTGAAAGCTGCAGAGAAGTTTCTTGCACCATTTTGAATGGACTGCAAATGTAGTAGCAGAAGAGAATGTAGTATTGTCCAAACTGAGAAAGATAGGAAAAGGAATCTAATGAAAGGCTCATAGGATTGAATTAAATAAATTCACAAAATGCAAGTATTCATCACACCACCTTTCCTCCTAAGTGTCACCACACACTCTTCTATCCCTTCTGCTCTGAAGGACTCTTTAAAATCCTGTTGCATGCTTACCTGCAGTGAAATCACTCTTGGAAACCTGCTGCTTGGGGCACTGCCTGCAGTAATGTTCCTGCAGGCCACCCTGGCCCTCCTCCCCTCTGCACAGAGGCAAGGGAGCCCTGCCTTTGCAGGGAGAGCTTTGCAAAGGTGTGGCTGAGGGTGCAGAGAGAAAGCTGCATCTCACCGTGGGTTTTTCTTCATTTTTGCATACGGCTTCTGGTGGCTGTGTAATAAACCAGTATTGATGAAAGAGGTCATTTACCATTAACTTATTTAGTTTTCTGCAACGAGCTAATGTTTAATTAATGTGCAATAACTTTTGCGACCAAATGTATCTTTTTAGATTTACTATAGGAGACAGTTTGAAAATCAACTTAAGTGGCCAATGACTGCAAATGTATTTATTAAGGTTTAAACATGTGTAAATGAGTTTGTGCTTATTTGCAGAGCTGTTAAACTACAGTAAATACGCTATTTGTCAATTGGTGGTTAATTAACATCCATTACTTCTCCATTAAGAACACAGTTTGGTGTCTGAATTTCCTTGCTTTGGTACTAACTTTGAATTAGGGCTGTATGTTTTCCTCTTCATACACAGCAGTTTTCAAAATCCAGTGCCAGTCCTTGAAAGTTACCTTGCAAGGCGGGTGGTTCAAAAAGGGAGAAGTGGGATTTTATTGCCCAATGTCACAGCTCCTATTTAGGAATTAGGCAGCTTCCTTCTTCACATATCTTTCTCTCCCAGGCTTTTGTAGCCAGAGCAAGTTGTGGAGTTGTCCCAGCTGTTTAATGCCTTTGTGCCTCTGTGAGGGTTTTAGGACACATTAGTGCAAGAGCTTCTAAAGCCTGCATGGACGATGCAGAAGGGGCCGATCGTGGAGCTCCTGTTTCATCCCCAAAAATTTCCAAGGTTGACGTTCCTGAGTGAAGGCTTTTGGAGGCGAGGCACGGGGAGTAGCCCCTCTCAGCCGGCCGCTATGTCAGCAAACAACCACAAGGTGACACTGTCCCAGTACATTATTTATGTTTTTACAGAGGAACGTATATTAATACATTTCACATAAAAGATGGTTCTAAGCATCAGCGTCTGCTCCCTGTTTCCTAACTGACAGTTAAAGGTCTGAGGCATGCATCGTGCACCCGTTATATCTAGAAATCAGGGAGATTTTCAACTACCTCAAATTTCAGATGATGGAGTATGTTGCTTGCAGGTAGAGCTGGGGAGAGTCCTGCTTCTTTTTTTTCGGTTATGCAAATAGAGGAATGTAGTCCCGAGAGGCTTTTAACAAGCTAGGCTTTTACCCAGAAACATTTATTTATTTATCTATTTATTTATTTATTTGAATGTTATGTTTATTTGCTGGAATTGGATTTGGATGGTTTCACCAGGTGAGATTAAGCTGTGCTATGGGTGCACCTCAGGTGTACAGTTAATAAGTACTGGTGTAGACCTGACACACCATAAGCATCTGGGAATGAGGCACCATATAATGTCAGACATGGTATCAGAAGCATCTGTGGGGGAAAAAAATGTCTTTAAAGTAGACTAAAATCCAGGTAAAAGGTATTTTATAAAAGCAGATTTTGGACCTGATTTTCCCCAGGCCATCCCGGTTTACCAGGTCAGATTTAAAGAGTTAACTGGGTTGTTTGTGTGTGTAATCATGAATAATCAGCTGAAACTGATACTGTTTGGTTGCCACATGCTCCGTGCCTGCAAACATCTACTTTGGTTTTAGTAACATTAGCTAAATTGGTAGAAATATTAACTGCTTCCTGTTGATTTCTCCCTCGTGAACATGCAGCTGCCTGGTGTTTGTTGCTCTGAAATTATTAAAGGAACAGTCAGAGAAAACAACATAAGTTTAATCATCTCAGTCATGTTTGATCAGTCATCAAAGTCCCCCCTTCAGCAGCCTTGTAGCTGGGACCACCAAGATAAATTGTCCCTGTGTGTGAGTGAGAATGAAGCATTGCAACACTCTGGCCAGTTAAGGAAATGCAGTCAATGTAAATGGGCTTTCCTAGAAAAGCACCAGCTTGTTCAAGCTCCTTCTGGTCCCATTGCACATTTCCAGCCTGACTGGGAAGGAAGCTTTTTGTGGTACTTGATGTAGTAGCCTGGTGCTTTATCAATAGGAATCTGAGTATGTAACTTGTGGTAAATTATGTCAGCAGCTTTGGTTTGAGGTGAGACACCTGTAAGTAGCAATCATGACTTGCCCTCCTCTTCCCTGGCTGTTCTAGACAGGCAGGCTCTTGACAGAACAAATCTCTCAAGCTGGGAACAAGGATATGATGACCATAGCAGTTGTGGGCATGAACCCACGGTGGCAGCTGCAGCAGAATCTTGCTCCTTTAGCTCTCTGTACACAGGCTTGACCTGAAAGAACTCATTCCAAGAAGTCAAATCTACTGTAGCATGCTTTACTGACTTATAAGAGTGGAACTGGACTGGATTCTAAAGCATGAAACTGTCCACTGGGGCTGTTTGGGCTTAATTTACTTTGCTAAATTTTCCAGCCCTCCTTGCTGCCCATTCAGGAGCTCATTAGAGGCAGTGAGGAATGTTTTGATGATGTTTTTCTGCAGAACATCCGGACAGGCAGGCCAGCCTTAGGGAAGCATGGGGGCAGGCAGTGCCTAACTAATAGAGTTATCAAGTTCAGTGGGGAAACATGAACTACAGCTCCCAGGAGGCATTCCCTTCCCAGAGGCAGATCTATTGTTGAGAGACTCAAAACAAAATGCACTAAATTCACAATGGCAAAATGTTTGGCTCCAGTGAAAACAGCAAAATTTCCTAATCAACCTTGGCACTTTTTTTAAGCACTCTGGATTTTGGAAATTTTTTGAACAAATATTTCCACTCTTATCTCTAATTTAGGATGAATACCTGTGATGAAGCTGTTGGAATTTTCCACAAGGAAAAAGTTCTGATTTGTTTTTTTCTGAGCTCAGCTTTAAAAATTGAGGTAGCTGCACTTGTTTCTGTGAAGTGCTTTGATATCCATGGATGAAAAGAACCATAGAAGTGCTAATTATTGTCATACTGGTTTTAATTATTCTGTCATACTGACGGAGCAACTGCCAGTTTGCAGCCAGCAATATTTTTTACAAGATGTTGTCCAGTCCACAGTTTTCACAGAAACAGTCAGATAGCTCTTTTTAATTGTTTTAAAAGAAAGAAAAAAAAGATCTTCTCCCTCCTCAGCAGCTGCTTCAGTTCTCTGATGGAACTTCAAATCTCCCTGCATTTGTACAGGATGTTAGTATCAGGATGGTAATGAAGAGAGGAGAGATGGAAAGCTCCAATTGTTAGATATTGCAGAGAAAACAGTGAGAAGAGCTAGCAAGTGAGAAGCTCTGAAATTTTCTGTCTACAATGAATTAAAGTGGAAAATATGCTTCCCCAAAATTTGGGAAAGGTGTGATTGTCACCTCTTTTATTATTGTTGTCCCTGTTATTTATTTGAAGTACATTTTATTCTTTTTCTGGGAAGTACTGCATTTCCAGTCAGCTCAAACCAACTCAGCTGAACTGTTTAATTCAACCAGTTTGAAGAAAAACTTTGTTTACGCAGCAGTATCACCGGCCCTCATGAGAGCTGCAGTGTAAAGGCCTCAGTGCTCTTATCTTTTCAGCTCTTCTTCCTAGCTGTGCTACAACCCCCCTAAGGCATCACTTCCTTCATCCAAGGCCAGTGTCATGTCAGTGGAACCCCATGGCTACACTGGAGGAATGTGTTTATCCCTGCAAAACTACCCAGCAAAAATCTGAGTGTTTTCCCTAAGGTACTTCAGCAGAGGCATAGCACCTGGTGAGCCAGGACTGACTGCAGTTTAATGCATGAGGGAGGGTTTAGGGCCAGGCAAACAAACACACACACAGCTTATCTGGTGTGTTCTGTTCTCATGGTGGAACTATCAGTGCTGCGATTTCAGCGAGGGAAGGGAACCGTGCAGGGACTGACTGTGAGTGAGTGGCCTGAGCTACAACCCAAACATGAACCAGGACATCTGTGGGATTGCTCTAAAGCTGTTCATTTTACACAGCCACTCCCAGGGGATAAGAAGTTGCCACCTAGGAAGGACATAATGAGTGGAGTAACTCAGCTCCAGGGGTGCAGCATTTTGGAGGAGGCTCTTTCAGTCTGTACAATTTATGGGAATAAGATGAAGATGTGCAGAATGCTTCACAATTGTGTTATTCCAATCTAAAGAAAAAGCACTTGCAGAAGTGACATTGGCATGTCACTCCCTTACTGTCATGAATCTGTGTGCCTCTATATCAGCAAACATATCTAGGGCAAGCAGTGACTTTTCATGAATGACACTGGGCAGTTGGTCTCCAGAAAAAGGTAACAGTGGTATTCCTTTGGTCTCCAGAAAAAAGTAACAGTGATATTCCTTTGGGGAAGAGATTTTCCATCCTGGTCTGGCAAATGACATGTCAGACCACTAAAACACAGAGACAATTTGCTTTTTTCCATTTCCCCTCTTTGTTTGCTTTCTGTTTATTTCCAGTGATGTAATCTGGTTACTCAAAGCCAACATGATGCAGCAAATGGAAACGTAAGCAAAGCCTGAAACACCCAGGTCCTTCCACACATGTATTCTTTGTTTTAGTATTAAAAGAAAATAAAAGGTCATTTATGTAAAAGCCTTTGATGCAGCAAGCCGTAATATTGTGTTGGGGTTTATTAATGTGAAGCAGAAAGATTTTGTCTGTCACTGCAGTTACCACTCAGCTGTTGCCTGAGGATTATGAGGCTTTTAAACAGATAATATGCAGTTATTTTTCCTGTTCTGGAGAGAGCCTGGTGGTTCTCCATGTGAGTCAGCTGTAGAGCAGAGGAAGAACACACAGTCAATGTGTCATCAGGGCCTTCAGAGCCTCTTCTAGACTCTGTGATGGTTGTTTGGGGACCTGACTAGGCACCTCTGTGCCTCACCAACTACATCCCTGGCCTGGTGACATCTGGGTGACTGTCCCACCTGAGTGAGTAACACAGCAGAAGAGAAAATAACTTCTTCTTTGGTGACTTGAATGGAGAAATAACACAAAGGAAGCGATGAATATATGGAGACTCGCCCTTTTTCTGAAGGGGCAGTTGGTGTATTTAATGTGCTGTTGTACTTCAGAGGGAGGGAATTTTCTAAAAACCTAAACTGAAGTCATGTAAAAGTAGCTTGTAGACTTGAGAAAATTATCATTTAGGAAAGAAAAATCAGTGTGAATTCACATGTACATGGGCAGGTAGCATTTTCTTTCCTACCCTATGGTCAGAAGTCACAAACCAAAGCAAGACAATTTCAGGATGAGCCTCAGTTTGTCTGTGGGAATTGACATGCAGCAGTTGACATTCTGCCAAGCTGCTGGCCAGCCTGCACCTCCTTGTGCCCAGGACCAGGTGCATGCTATAAACCTTTGTTACTCTGGTCACAGGCACGAGGAAACGCGATGCTGACTGTGACACTACAAAAGCCAAAGTGCAGATGCAGCTCCCTGGCCTTGTAATCCTTTTGCCAAGAGTGTTTACTGGAGGAATGAAGAGATAGGAAGCATGTTACAGCCACATCAGCAGAATGTCAACTTAGGATGGCTTTGCCAACATAGCTAAACCTTTAGGTCATTCTCATGGGAGCTTTAAGGTGAAGCTGTCTTTGGGGGCGTGTATTACCAGCCTAATGAAAACAAGGCAGTATGATTTTAACATATGTTAAGCAAGAAGGAGCTTGAGGTTTAACTAACTGGGGTTTTTTAATACATCATGGAAGCATACTGCCTTATTTGTGCTAAGCTGTTAATACACATTAGCTAGTTAAATACATGTTCTGTGCACTTCTTAAATCCCAGTACGAACAGAGCAAGTAAGAATATTTTTCTTAAAAGAACATCTACATGAAGTTAAAATTCTAAATGCAGACCCTGATTGGAATATTCTGGGTTTTTTTTATGAATATAAGTCTTACTGTGGGCTTTCTGTATTTTCTTTTGAGGATGTCTGATGAGGGAATAAGAAAAAAAAAAACATTTCTACATTGGTTTTTCTTCTTTACTTCTTATTGCTTATATTCCAAATGTTGTTAAGAAATAATGAGAAAGCATTAATCATTTCTCTGGCTGGTCTAAGACAAAAGGAGAATCTACAAATCATACTGAATGCTTTGCGTGTTTTTTTGAAACACTTAAACTCTATTTCCCTTTGCCTTAGTTTTCCAAAATTTTGTATTCTGACTTAGTATTAATTGGAAGTAGTTGCTGTATTTGCCAGATGAGTCATCAAAACCGCTTTGTATCTTTCAGAGGGACGTTAGGATTTGGCAATCCCTTCCACTCTGGTGAAATAATCAAGTGTTGTGGTTTAACCCCAGGCAGCAACCAAGCACCACCTGCTGCTTGTCTACCTCCCCCTCACCCCGGTGCATGGGGAGGAGAATCAGGAAAAAAAAGTAAAATTTATGGGTTGAAATGAGAACAGTACAACAATGGAAACAAAGTAAAATATAATAAAAATAGTAATAAAAAGAAGAGAGCGATAAAAACCCAAGAAAAACAAGTGATCCACATCTCAATTGCTCACCACTCACTGACTGATGCCAAACCCGTCCCCAAACTGCAATCAGCCTCTCTGCTGGGTGGCTCCCTGAGTCATGTGTAGACTGAGAATGATGTTCCATGATATGAAATACCCCTTTGGCCAGTAAGACTCACCTGCTCTGGCCATGCTTCTCATGGATTTTTGTACTTCTCACTGGAAAATGGGGAGGTCTTTGACTTATGGGAAGCACTAATTAGCACCAAACAAAATACCAGTGTGTTAACAACATTACTCTCATACTGAATCCAAAACTCAGAACTGTTCCCACTACTAAGAAAAAAAAAAATTATTCCATCCGAAAGCAGGACACTGAGGAAGACCAGAGCTTTAAGATGAAGGGAAAAGTTGTCTTGAGCTGCTGGATTCAGGGAATCAGGCAAAGTTAAGCTGCTTGTTCATCCATTTAGAATTTGCCATGAGAGCTTCATTAGCTCGATAATCATATTCTTATCACAAAATGTTTCTCTGTGTCTCAACCCCATCTATCTTTCTTGCAGCTATCCAAACACTTGTCAGCTTTATGGAAAGATACTACAGGAATTAGAAACAATGGACACCACCTTCATATTGTAAAAGCTCTTGACTGCAGAGCAAAGGGTCATCTGTCCAATACTGGTGACATCTTGAATCTTTCTGTAGGGAGTTGAATACATCTAGCAAACTAGAAGGATATTGCATCTTCCCCAGTCATCAAGACATTGACTCTATCCTGGCCAATGTGTTCAAACACTGTGTTTTAAGACTGGCTCCTGAAAGTGAGGAGATGTTTAGAAAGCTGAAGAACCATAACGGAAATTTAAGGAAGACTTGATTTCAAGGTGAAATAGGAAGTTTTTACCCTTTCTGTCTGAGCCAATTTGGTTTTGGTTTTTTTATAAGCATTGCTTCCTGATAAAAAGACCACAGAGCTTAAAACTTAGTATTTGTCCTGTTCAGTCATCCCAGTAAGTTGGAATATCACGTATGCCAGTCTCACCTTGCTCATACTCATGCACACATAGAGCATGATGGTGTCACGTGCTTCTTTCCACAAAGGACTGCACCCTGACCCTCCTTCAGCAGTTTCTTTCCTCACGGGCTTGCAGTGCCTGGAACATCCCCCACAGCTCTGTTGTGCTAGGTAGGTGAAGTGGGGAGGGTTGTGTGAAACCTAAACTCTTTGTGCAATTCTCTGTGGCAGCAAGAGCAAACCAGCTTCCAGTCCAAAGATTTTCCTGTATACAAACAGAACTTCTGCTTCATAGGGCTTTCTCACTGCAGAGCTTTGAGGGACTGCAGGCACATTACATATGGGGTTGATATCTTGTGGTTTCCTTTGGATATTTTTGAGCATTCATGGCCTTTTCTCTGCTTCAATCAGCTGTGCTTGATTTGCACAGTGGCATAGAAAGAGCTGTCCAGCAAAGAGCCTGCATGAGAGTCACCAAATGATAGAGTGGCTTGGGTTTGAAGAGACGTTAAAGGTCATCTGCTTCCAACCCCACTGCCATGGAGTTGGAACAAGTTGCTCAAAGCCCCACCCAACCTAATCTTGAATACTCCCAGGGATGGGCATCCACAGCTTCTCTGGGCTACCTGTCCAATGTCTTTCCACCCTCATAGTAAAGAATTTCTTCTAATCTAACCCTACTCTCAGTTTAAAGCTGTTACCCCTTGTCCAATCACTATGTGCTATCGTTAAAAGTCCTTCTTCAGCTTTCTTGCAGTCCAGTTTAGAAGAATGGAAAAGCAGCAAGAGCCATGCAGAGGTTTTCTGTTACCTCTGTAAACATCTGCATGATTACTCTCAGCATTTATTTACAGACATTATGTTTACCAAAATACTTAAGTTTCACTTCAGCTTCACTTGTGATTCCCTTGTCTTTACTTGTGTGGTATTAGTGCAGATGCATCTGTGTGATGGTTTGCAGTGAGCAGTCAAGAGTCTTGTATCAGCAGCCGGATTCAATGGCAAATATTTTCTCACAGGTATCCCTGCTGCTTTTTGAACCTTGACCCTTGCTTACAGATATCTCAGTCTTTAAGCCCTGGAATAGAGGCTGAAAATTTCAGCTGGTGTGAACAATGCATCCTCAGTGCCATCAGAGGTATATTGTGAGCAAGGCATCGGCTTTTCATGAAGCGCTCGTCAAACGCTTACCAGCACTGGACGGATTTGCTTCAGAAGGTCTCAAACAACAGAATGTGATCAGTATGGGATACACTGCTTGTGGCTAGGAGTTTGATCAGTGTGGCCTCTCAGTGCCTGAGTTTTATTGTTGACTGAACAATGGCAATAAGACTGACAATTTGTAATTACAGCATATTCAGCTAGTGCAGAGATTTCCCAAGGGAATATTCTCGTGCATCCATGTTTGTCTGAGGTCAGAGGAAGAAATTTTTCAAAAAGTTACTATAGTATGTGTTTTGTTATGTTCTTTAGTAGAGGAAAGGAAAGGTGTGGAATTAATCCAGGTCTGGAATTCTTGAGAGCCAGGTCTTTCTGAACCCCAGTACCACTTTCTTGTTAGCTAAAAATTCGCTTTCTCCTCATTGAGTGCATAACAGATTTTCCTGTATGGTCTTCATGTGCCTCTGGGCTCTGGAGGATTGGCTCAGCTCATGACAGGACAGAGATAGGTCATCCCAGCTCTCTCTATGGCATTGTGACCTCTTGGGTGGTTGCTTGGTATGTACAGGCACACAGTCTGTACTTTATTTAGCAAATGCCAGTGACAGCAGAGACCTAAAACACAGCTTTTCTGTGGCATGTTATCTCTTTAGGCTGGGGTCTCTTGCTGCTGACCATACAAGTGCTTTTGGGTGTTGGAAAGCTTTCACAGGTGAGTGGAGGTGTCCCATTGAACATTGTGCTCGTGATAGAGGGAAATGGACTTAAGGTGCCTGCTTGGCTCTTTCTGTCATGTGATGCAGACCCACATGTCCAAAGAGAGGCTATAAGAATATGGGCTTCCTGCTGGCATTGGTTCTGGCATTCTTCTCTGCAGAAAATGTTTCTTGACTAGGGACCTCAGTCTGAACGCTGCTTTCACTTCATATTGTGTTCTAATAATATCACACAAGAGACATGAAATGGCTTTGATCACAGAGAGTAAATGCCACCAAATATTCTTCTTCCTGCAGCCTTTTCCTTGCTACATTAAAAATTCATGGGCAATAGCAGCTTCTTTTCAGGACTTAGCTACATCAGCAGATGGTGAGAGTGGGCAGGAATACCGGGTCATGCTGATGGACAGAACAGGGGTGTCCTGAATGAACTGAGTGCAGGAAAAATTTGCACTTAATTTGCTTGTGCTGTGTCTGTCTCAAGCCATCCAGATTCACTGTTTGTTCCTCCCTTTGATGAGCAATGAGCTCACTGGGAAATTGTTGTAGTTAAGTAAAATTGACATGAATCTGAAGGTGTGCCTTAATTTCTGTGTTTGCTTTGTTCTTTGTGTTGCACTCATTCTCCATCCACGAGCAGTTTACAGGGAATGAGAGCAAGAGGCAGACTTCAAGAAATTAAATCATAGCCCCACAGAAATCAGTGGCAGAGGTCCACTTGATTATATCCCCCTGATTCATCCAAGGGGCCACTACCTGTCAAGGTTGCCTTTGACATCTCAGACACTGATAGACAACTTAAATGGGAAAATTCTTGGTGCTTTAGGCTCCTTCTTCCACAGAATCCTCATCACATCAGTAGGTAACCCCTTGGATTTGGCAGTAAGGTTTTATCACCCCAGGCCTGTAAAAGATTTTCCTGCCATTTCCTTCGTGCTCTGCTCTCACCAGATGAAAAGTAGCTCTAGTAAACCATTTTACCACTCTTTCTCAAAACTGTATGTGAAAGTGGTTGTCTTACCAGGAGCTCAGAAGCAGATGTCTGAGTGACTTGGGGCCCTCCATTCTATGAATTCAGGCCTCTCCTGGATTCCCACTGATGCCTAGACAAAGACAGGATGATTCCTTGCAGGCTAAGAGAATAAGGTGAAAAGTCATTATGGATAATGATTTTGGCTAAAAAACACATTTTCCTGGAGGACACTTGAGGTAGCTTCACCCACACACACGATAGGTGTGGTATTTGGAGTTCATCTTCCAGTCCATTCCTCTATCAGAGGCCAAGTAATGAAGCGTGTAAGTGCCCTATTCAGAGCTCCATCTCTTCATCAAAGGTTTTCTTTGGGTCTTTTCTTATTACCTTGCTCCAGTCTGATCCAACTTTAGTGATTTTTTTTTCACATCACTTGCCTTTGTTCAGCCAGCTGCTGTAGTGCTCTGGCCAACCTGCTCTTTGTCCTTCTCTGATCTCTGCCTGCTGGAAGAAGCTAGCAGGCTCATTACATTATTTTAAAAAAATACTGGTGTGTTGTATAAATTAAGAAAATAATAAAGTGTCACTGAAGGCCAGGACTATACACAACCCCCAGGGGTTTCACAGGAAGCAATGCTTCCGTTCCTGTGTGGGTTATGGGCTCTTTGTTTTATAAAGCCCTGCCAGCTGCTGGGTCTAACAGGTTGCTGGAGCTGAGTAAATTGTGTGTGTGTGAGAGAGAGAGTGTGTGCATTTGCTGGCACTTCAGGGCCTGAGCCAGGTCAAGTTCCCACACAGATTTTACATCCCTTCAAGAGAACACCTGCTTATTCTCACTCTTGCCTGGAAGGCTTTTGTAAATGGACTCCCCAGACCTCTGTTTTAGGGAGCTGTTTCAGGATGTGTGCATCCCTCATCCAGCCCAGCCTTAGCAGAGTCATAAGCAGTGGTTCAGGGAAGAATTTCTGTCCCTTGAAAGGTATTGCTTTTTCTAAGAGGTATTGCTTCATCTGGGCAGTTTGTCCACACTCAGGTTTGTTTCACCTTATCCACACTGATTTAAACATGAGATGGGATGAAATGGAATCAGGGTGGTTCTGAGATGAGGAGGTGCTGCTGCTGTAAGTGGTGAAGCCCACAGGCAATATGGCTGCATGGCCACTGCATCTGAGCACAGAACTGGAGGTTCCTCTGTCCTGTCTGAGAGTTAGCTGCTGGAATCACCTCCAGCAAAATGCCTCCTCTCTCTGAGAATTACCTGATTCCTGCACTTCTTGGTGGGCAGGTCCTCTGTTGTTCCACCCCTTCTCCCACCTCCCCTCTTCCCATGCTGAAAACACTCTATTTTCCTCTCTGGCACCAGGTGTTTGGCATTTGTGGCAAAGTATTCAACTAGGAACAAAAGTGGTACAAAGTAAGACTCGAATAGGTACAACATCATATTTCAAGGAGATAGTATTTAACAATAGGCAACCATTTAAGCAGACAAAAGCATGATTCAATTCAGTGGCTGGATGATAAAGGATATAACATCTGTGTTTAAAACAACAAGAAAAATTCTTAACCTGGTGTGGTAATTAATCAGTGAACTCAAGAAGTGGGTGCGTTTCTGTGGCTTGAGGCAGGCAGCTGGGTAGGATGATCTGAGAAGTCCCTTCCAGCTTTAAAATGTATGAATATGACACAGCCTGACAGAAATGGGGCATGGGAGCAACCTAGGAAAGGGAGAGAAACTTGAAAATATTAGGGTGAGAAGTTTAGAGGAGGGTAGTGGAAAGATGAGAAGAAAAGCTGAAACATTAAAAAGTTTCTGTTAAAAGACTAGTCATGCACTAATTTTAAACGCTGAGGCAGAGACATCCCTGACCTGTAAAGATGGGATTTAAGGACAGTATTAACTGAGCCTGTATCTGTGGGACAGTGCTCCTGGCTTTTCATCTTGAAGATCTGGACATGTTAAACATGTGTTTTCCTCATTTTCAGACCTGATCACAGTGAAATGAATGGAAGTGTTTTGAGAAGCTTGAATTCAGGCAGATCATAGTTTCAAAGGAAACTTTCTCCAAACTTTTGTATATGAATTTCTCTTCCTATTTGTTGCATGTGAGGCTTTCTGACAGTGCCTTGTGTTCTGATAACATCACAAAACTTGAGAATCTTTCTTGTCCTGCTGCAGTTTAAGTTTCATAAAAGCTATGCTGGAGCTGTTGTAATGGACAAGAAAATGCATGACACAACAGCCTGCTGCACTCTGTTCTTCACAATAAAATTAATTCTCTGGTAATGATGGATGTGTAGCATATATCATTTCAGCAAGACTTCGAAGCTCTCTTCAGAATCATCGCTGTCAGAGTGATTATGCTCATCCATTAGCATTGTGTCGAGAGCTCCATGCCAGAGCAGGTCATCGAAAATGCATCAGGGCTCAGCAGGATGGGCGTGACCACCTCTTAGCTGTATAGAACGCCTGTCTGCAGCAATCTACGTCCCTTGCACTGCCAGGCAGCTGTTTTGGGGCCTGTTAAGGAGTATGGTGGAAATAGGTCATGCCTGGCATGTTGTGTAGATTGAGTCTTGCAGGGGTTTCCTGTAGAGTGGTGTCAGATCGTGTCAGATCACCCCGCAGCCCTCGGGGCTTTGCTCTGTGTGCACCACTGGAAGCTTGTGTGAGGATCTCTGCTAGGGAGCTGTAAACTTTGACACGCCCTGAGAGAACAGGGCAGTTTAAAATGGTGAAATTAGGCATCTGCTATGGTTGTCCTCGACAGAAGATTACTTCTCTGAGGGTAGAGAGAGTCTAAGGAAATTAACTTTTTATGCCTCTGTGACTGCTTCATTAAGTAATTTACCCAAATTCACTGAGGAATTTGGACTGTCCTCCTAGAGCTTCCCAATATTTGGGTCAGCTCTCTGCCTATATGTTGGGAGGGACTGTTAACCACTGTAGTCACTTGTGAAGTCAATCCTAATTACTTTTCCTGGGAGCAGTAAATATTCACCAACACTGGGAGGAAAGTTTTTGGGGGATATTAGGAATAAGCAGCTAGAGCTACTGCTTTCCTATGGGAAAGTGAATTATTTAATGACCTGTAGGGTTGAACTCTGGCTCTGCCTGACTCATCAAGTGTTATGTGACATTGGTGAACCATTCACTGCCAGATATAAAGAGATTTTGAAGCTGTCCTCAGAGGGAGGTACAGATTGCTTGTCTAGATTTGCATACCTAACTCCTGTAGTCACATTTAGAAAACACAGGTTGACATACTTGTTTCCACAAGGAATGTCAGAACTGGGATCAGCTATTCCCCTGCTGCTGAAGCCGTGAGCCAGCCTTTCTTGTGGGGACAGGTCCCAGGGGGATGGCAGGCAGCTTGGCTGTGGCTGAGCAGCCTGGCCTCCAGTGGTTTCAAAATGATTTGACACCCTCTGGCAAGCAGCAGCTGCAGAGTCTAGTTGTGAGGTGTCACTAATGGTATGGGATCCTTCAAGGAAAAGGCAGTGTGATGCTCTTGACACTACTGATGACTTTTATTCTTGTATTGTTGTATTTATTTAAGACTGGAAGGGCAACTTATGTTTTAAGCAAAAATAACAGTATTCTCTTTGTCTTGCCCCTCTCAAGTAGGAAGGACCCTTTTACACGAGTAAAGTAGTTCTACAAGCACTTGCTATGACAGCAACCAGTAATTAAGGCCACAAACCATCTGCAGTACTAATTCTTCAATTCTGCTTGGTCATACTGATGAAAAAAAAAAGAAACTTTAGGCTACTATTTTTCTCCTGTCCAGCCTTCAGATTTGGTCTTTAAGTAAAGGTGAAACTTTCCGAAAAGTCTGAGCACAAAATCTCTTCATTCAGTCAAACAAGTTTTTTTTTTTTCTTCCAAAGGTGATAACACAGTTCTCTACCCATGCAGCACAGAGGAAGATGAACTTCACAACTTGTGTTTAGCTGGTGAAAATCAGCATAGCTCCTCTGACAGTGGTGGTGATATGTCAGCTTACAGCAATTGAGAACCTGGCCCTTTGACCTCTAAATTGTCCACACCAAGGAGATCAATTGTGAAACCAGATCAATTGCATAGTAACAAGGTTACAAATTGGTGAAAATCAGCTCTTGTTCTTGTACAGGATGGAGTTCTGTTACAGCTCAGTGACCAGGCTTTGAGAGAGGTGTTGTGCATTCATGTTATCATCCGCAGTTATGGGCAAGCTGAGTGCTCTCGATGCAGTAAATTCTTCTACCTAATGAGGTCCTTACTTCAGAGGAATCTTGGTCTTGTTGCATTACATGCCTGGATGTTAAGTCTTGGCTCTAAACTGGCTCTTTTTTCACCATCAAAAGCCAGTTTAATTTTTAGACTTGCAAAGTATTCATAAAAACCATATACTTGTATTTTTCTCAAACTGAAGAATTTTTCCCTATAATAAGTGCTTCGTAAGTTTGATTTTCCATCTCTCTTCTAGCCCTGCTTTTCCTCCTTTTCTTCTGCTCCTGTGTCTCCCTGTATCCCATGGACCAAAGGAGAAGGAACATAACTGCTTAATTGCAGTGGGATGCCACCCTTGCACATCAGAGCAGAAATGTGTGCATATAGGAGCTGCATGGATGGGAATGAAGAGAGGAAGGAGATACCACGGCTCCCCTTCCACGGTCCCTTAATCTTCCTCCCCATGTGGTGAAACCCCTTTGGCTCTTCCTCGTTCCTCTCCATAACTCCTCTGCCAATGCGACAAAATTGCATTTTCTCTTCATGGCTGAGGAGCTTTGAGCAGGCTCTGCTGCATTGTGCAGCAGTGTATCTTGACTAAAGGCGTTATAGCTCACAAAACATCATACGTTTTCACTCACTGTGGCAGATATCCCAAATAAAGTCCCTACATGCCTGGACTCTGCTGGCAGAGCCATTCCACAGTCCCCTTAAAACTACTTGTCAGTCTTGATGAGAGTCTGGAGACTTGTGCAAGCAGTTTGCATTTTTAGCATTTTTCAGAAATGCCTTTTCCCTGATTCCAGCAATATCTAGGATCAAGTCACCAGTTTTGGTGTGGCAGATAGTGAGTGAAAGTCACGAGAGAAGAGTTCCATTTTGTGTGGCTGTTTGTGGTGTGAGCTGACGAGCCTTGCTTCAGTCCTAAAGGGCAGCCATCCACATCATACAGATGGTTGTTGCAGTTGGCATTGAGTGAAGTTCATGGATCACTCTTCGCATTTAGCCACCTCAAATGCAAAAAACCACCACTCCTATTTGTGGACAGAGTCCATGCTTGGCTCTCCATGAAAAGCAGATGGCACTTCAGGCTTTCACAATGTCAGTCCCCAAATATCTGATAAACTGAGCTGCTGCACAGGTAGGCAGAGGTGACCTGAGTGCAGGTCCTAGGGCAGCTCAGCATGGCATAACTCAAAATATCTCCTGCCCATCCAGGACCAGGACCAGGTCTAGCCTAGATGTCCACACTGTGATGTCTTCAGCCCATTCCCTTCAAAGCCAGGGAAAGTAAGGATAGCCAGGCTGCCTCTGCTCATGCTGCTGTTTCCCTTCCAGCTTGGTATACAAACAAATCCTGCATCCATGGTGTGGAAACCCAGTGTGTTCCTGACCCTGCCATCCAAACATTTGTGTCATGTCTCTGGCTGTGCCTTACAGTCTGTGCTCATCAAAGTGTATTGCTCTAGGCCCTGTTCCCTTTAAACAGGATTTAAGTGTTTTGCACTGGAGGGGAGTGATGTGGTACCTGTAGGGCTGAGCTCATGCTGCTCTGTCCATCCCTGAACTGCATAGTGACAAAACCTGGTCAGTCAGGCTCGTCCTGCCACTCCTGCACCGACCAGGAGTATTGATAAATGGCACTGAAAGGCTGCAGTATGGATATGAGGTGTCCATGCTCTGATTGTTTGCCTGAATTTTTCCTCAAGTTTTTTCTTGAATTTTTCCTCAAGAAGGTAGGGAAATTAGGAGCCAGACGTGTTGTTTCATTATCTGCTTCCAGCAGGGGGAGATGGGTCCAGAGAGTTATTTCTTCTGGGAACACATACAAAAATAACATTATTTATTTTACTCATGAGGTGGTCTCCTAGGATTTGTGTGATTCCTGCTTGTTTGGCCTTTTACACCCATGCAACCCCTTCCTTTTGCTTCTGTACACTTCTAAAAGCAAATAAGACCTATCAGCTTTAGGTTGTGGGTTTGTTTTATTTTTCACAAGGTTTGCAAGACCCTCAAGGGAATTTCTTCCTCATCTCTCTGTTTATTATGATTATTATTATTATTATTAAGTAGTTATGCTGCAGTGGTTCTAATGAGGATTGTATAAATGCGTAAGAAGATGAAATCATCCCCTGTACTGCTATATCAGCAGAGAGGGGCCTCTGAGTCCTCTGTGATGCATCTCTCTTGGTAGGGAGACATGGCCACATGCAGTCCCACCTTGAATCAGGATCTTACTGGAGCCTGGAGACAGGATTCCTTCCTTCTCCCTTCCTGAAACCCCCTCTATCGTTCTCTGTATAAAACATATTGGTGCCACTTTCTATGAACTATATTTAACTAAGCATTAAATTTAGATTTAACTGGATAGTTATTGCCTCCTAAGTAAATACTCTGAGATAAGGAAATATTTAGTGAGCTCTAGCAGTTGGGTGGCAGATGCTTCTTGCATTGCATAATAGTTAATCTTCGACAAATATGTTTTCCTTACTCCACAGGCATTTAATTAACATACAATAGCTCTTATTAAATGTAGATGAAACATATGTGGAAGACCCTTGTAAAAAGGATCCATGCAACACTAGAGGGGTGCATTTCTTTCATTGGTAACTTCATATGGGACCAGGCCCTTTAGCTGTACTCATAGTCTGTCACAGGAGTGCAGAGGTTTCCCCTTGGTGATGCCCCTCTTCTGGCAAGCCAGCAGCCTGATGCATCTCTGTGCCTTGCACTCTCCTTCATCCTAGAGAGGTGGTTATTGGTTAGCAGTCAGGTGTCAGCAGCAGGGTCTTCTCCAGAGCAATATCCTTGTGGGGTGGCATCTCTCTCTGCAGTAGCTTGGGAACATCTAATGTGTGGATTAACCCCTTTAGCTCCTCATTGCTCTCCCTCTCTGGTGCCATGTGTGCCAAGTCTACTGCAGAGGAAGCGTCTGACTCGCCTCACTCCTTGCCTTGAATACAAAGCAGTCATCTCTTCTTGCTGCTTCATGCATGGCACTGGAGCAGCAGTGTCATGACCTTAGTCCTTAATTTGTGGGCCTTTAACACTTGCAGGGATTGTTTAAGTACTCACAGACAGTGCAGCCTTTCCATACCAAGGCTGCAGGGGCCAGTTTCTAGGAGTTCAGAAAGCAAGTGGATGTATTCCTAGAAGAAGAAAATCATTCAAGTACCATTAACTACAAAGGCAGTGCCACTGGCTGGGGACATGCCTTAGCCATAAATCACTAGAAATAGATAAGAGCCCTGGGGCAGTACCACTGCATGCTTGCCTTGTGCTTGTGAGCTTCACCAGGCATTGGCTTTAGGCTGCTTGGAGACAGGAGGAAGGGTTGGAGGGTCCTTTGATCTGGTCCCACATGGCCATTTCTATGACAGTGACATTCCTTATGTCTCTTCAGTTCGAGTGCACTGTATCCCACAAGGCTGCAGGAGCAGAGAGGAAGCAGGCAGCGTGCAAGACCTGCGTTTTCCCTTCCTGCACACACATGTAGCAGCGCTGTGACCACACAGAGGGGGACAGCAACTCTCAGCAGAGTAACCCCCCTGGCTTTTTTTGCACCTGATTCTCCGGACGCCTCTCAAACCTCCCCCTCCCTCTTTGCTTCCCCGTCCTAGCCCCGCCGTGCTTTGGTCGCAGAAGGGTTACACTAGCGAAGCATCCCTAGGAGCAGTTCTGATTCCTCCCGCAGGCAGAGATGGGGATGGTGGAATGGCAGGCAGGCATCAGCAATAAAACATACGGTCTATTCCTTTCCATTAACTTAATCTCCCTTCTCTTTGCGGCGGCGGTGGGCTGTGGGCTGCGGGAGCGTTCCCGGGTGGGCAGCGCTGCTGCCGGCGGGCGCGGGGCTCAGCTGCGGGCTCTGGCAGCCGGGAGCACAGGCCGAGCATTCACACCGCGGGCAGCTCAATGCCGGCATTGTCTCCGGTCCGTCGCTCCGAGGCTGGGAAAGGAGGTGGGGGGCGGGAAGGGCTGAGTGGAGAGAGGTGGGAGGGAGGGATGTACAACTGTTTATCTGGCGAGAGGAAAGTCTGAGAGGGGAAGGAGCAAGGTTTGAGGCTGCAGAGGCAGTTGCCAAGGATGCTGCTCTGTAAATCAGCTAGCGTGTGGCTTCAGGCCGCTAAGCCAAGTTGTTTGCACTTTTGGCCACAGACCCGCTTTCCTCACTATTTCA